>NQII01003168.1:162757-201687 GCA_002778355.1 Clitarchus hookeri | reverse complement strand
AGAATCAACTTGAAAATTGTGTACAAACAGGATATTTTGCTATCTGGGTACATGAAGTCATGTTCACTTTTCTCTAATAGAAATAATATGTTTTTATTGATGGAATGGAAATTTATGTATGAGTAAAATTATAACCCAGTTATGCAGAAAACACTTCTAAGCGATTTAAAATTAACAAAAAAACAGACTGCAATGCTGTGGGGAATGAAATCTTTTACGTTAATAAATTATTTTAAGGCATAGGCATCTTCACTTTAAAACTGTGTATATATCTAACGTGTGCAAAATTATTTAATAAGAAAAACCAAAATGTTGTGTAGGTAGCAAATGATGTTTTTAATCATATTATCACAGAAAAATAAAACCTTCTTGTATTGAAATTAAAATTATTTTAATTGTTAAACTTTTGAATAAAATGTGATACACTCTGACTGGCTTAGAACAATGTTTCCACATAAAAATAGTGACTTCAATGGGTAGTAGACCTACCAACAATGCAATAGGAGTACAAACATGACATGTAATCAATACATTAAACACAAGACATTGCCACTTATGATATATATATATATATATATATATATATATNATTTTTTTTTTTTTTATTATTATTATTAAAGTTCGGTGAAGGTGAAGTAAGTTGTATTTCCACTGGAAAGTACAACACTTTAGGAGAGAGTGCACCTTTTTCTTTAGCTTTGGTTACACATGGCAATGGTGTTATGTCATTTGTGCCTATAACATGTAAAACGAGGGAATATGCCACTTGGAAACACGTGTGGACTGTAGACAGTTTCTCTGCTAACTTTTTAAAACACTGCTGTGGCATTATTAAATTAAGCATTTTCTTTTTAACGACATATGGAAACAAGGGAAAAGTCGTTCATAGAATCATTCCGAGCACGTGCCTTTATTCATCTTCTGTATAATTACATATTTTTATACGCGTTTTATGGCCTGCCTCTTGTTTCCACTCATGTTAGAATTGCAATCCAAAAAAGGTGTCTAAAAGTAGCGTAGGTCAACAATTAAAGTGAAAAATAGAAATCCAAGCAAATAAAGTAGTCTGAAAATAGAAATCCAGATCGTAATTGGTGAAGAAATGCCAAAAAAAATTTGACTTATTACAACATTAGACAATCAAAAACATAGTTAACAAGCGAACTTCTCAGTAATAATAACGGGACTAAGATGGGTTGAACAGGCAGGGTAAAAGGCAGAGTTATGGTTTATTTTTCTGTTTGCCGTGCCTATCAGTGTCGACATTGACTGGCACTGCTGCCATGGGGCGGAGCATGGAATGTGCCATGCTGCACATGTCAGACCTGCCAACTTTCACGGTTCTGCCGTAATTTGTAGGGGTAAATACAGTTCTTGCGTTTTTACGGGAGCGGCACAAATTTTACGTTTCTGCCAGCCTGAAATTTCAGTTTGTCACGCTGGCCATCTGTGTTGTCAGTCACGTGTTGTAAAAATTGATGTGCAAAAATTGTAGCGGTTGAGTGAAAGTGAAACACTATAGTGAAATATTATACTATATTGCTTGTGTGCGTAGTTGTGTTTATCGCACATTCTGTTGTGTAATCACACAGAAAAGTGATGATTGTGTATGAACACGTGTTTATCAATTTAGGCATCTTTTTTGTATTTTCGTTTAATAATAAATNAGAAAAGTGATGATTGTGTATGAACACGTGTTTATCAATTTAGGCATCTTTTTTGTATTTTCGTTTAATAATAAATGAACATTGATCATTCTCTGTCACTACAAAATGTGTAAAATGTGTGATAACTAGAAACAGTACAGTCAAGTAGGTCAGCATACCCTGCACAGTTTTCATGTATCCTGAAATCTGACAAAGGTGAGAAATATGCATTTTGTAGCATCTGTCGCTGTGATATTAATGTTTCNAGAAAAGTGATGATTGTGTATGAACACGTGTTTATCAATTTAGGCATCTTTTTTGTATTTTCGTTTAATAATAAATAAACATTGATCATTCTCTGTCACTACAAAATGTGTAAAATGTGTGATAACTAGAAATAGTACAGTCAAGTAGGTCAGCATACCCTGCACAGTTTTCATGTATCCTGAAATCGGACAAAGGTGAGAAATATGCATTTTGTAGCATCTGTCGCTGTGATATTAATGTTTCTCATGGGGGTGGGGGGGTATCACTAACCATATCAAGTGTGCAAAACATGCAAGTAATTTCAAATACCAAGAGGGAAACAAAAAAATTAACACTTAGTTTGGCAGCACAAGTAGTTTCGAAAATGATGTTATTCAGGCGGAGTGTTTGTTCACTGGATTGTTGGTGGAACACAGCATTCCTTTTAGCATTGCAAATCATGTCAGTGCATTGCATAGGAAAATGTTTCCAAAGTGTGATGTGGCCAAGCAGTATGGCCGCGGTAGAACCAAGATGACTGCAATTGTTAGTTAAATGGCTTTAGATGCAGTTTCCAGTATTGTTGAATGTTTGCAGAATGGTCCATTTTGCCTTTCTACAGATGGTAGCACTGATTCAGGTTCCAAACTTTATCAAATTGTGGTGACGTATTTTGTTCAAAAGAGCCAGTTGGTTCTGAGTTCTTTGCTCTCCATTCCTTCATTGCAAGGGGATTCTACAGGAGAAAATATTGGCAAACTGTTTTTCACAGAACTAAGATGTTTGGAAGTGCCTTTTGAATACTGCAAAGTCTTTTGTTCCAATAATGCTGCTGTGATGATAGGTTCTAAAATTGCCTCGTTGCACTGTTAAAACAAAAACAGCAAAATGTAATATCAATTGGCTGCCTTTGTCATTTAGTAAACTTAGCTGCAGAGAAAGCATCAGCCTCCATTCCTGTGAAACTTGGTGAGATAGTCATAGATATTTACTATTATTTTGGAAAAAAAAGTTCCAAGAACTGCACAAGGAAGCTAGAAAAATCCAGAAACACATTTGTGCAAGGTGGTTGACATTAGGTGCTAGTTTGGCAACAGTTTTGGAGCAGTAGAACCACGTCTTAGTTTCTTTAAAGAGGAAGTCACGGTTTTAAAATTTCGAAATTCTTTATCATCGTACAAAATTCAGAAGAAAGATCCCAGCTGCAACTACAATCCTGGCCTAAANCAAAATTTCGAAATTCTTTATCATCGTACAAAATTCAGAAGAAAGATCCCAGCTGCAACTACAATCCTGGCCTAAATGCAGAGAAAATGAGCAAAAGAAAACCAGAATATGATGTTGGCACAAGCGTGAAGAAACGCATACCTACAACAGAAGAAAATTTTGATATCCCACTGAAAAACAACAAAGCCATTCTCTCTCTTAGAAGAAAAACTCATGTTCCCATCATCTTCTTTAAACAAATCCTTTAGCATGTTTGTACTAAATATTACTCCATNTTAGAAGAAAAACTCATGTTCCCATCATCTTCTTTAAACAAATCCTTTAGCATGTTTGTACTAAATATTACTCCATATTTGACAAACTGAAATTGACTTTGCAGAAGGTCAGTCCACAAATTCACATACTGCAGAAATTATTGTTGGATTTTTGAAAGAGTTATACTCAGTGCATTCATCGAAACAAATGTGAGAGTTGCAAACACAAGTTTAGTCTTTTGAATGAAATAAAATTTCAAATGTTTGTGATATTGCNTTAGAAGAAAAACTCATGTTCCCATCATCTTCTTTAAACAAATCCTTTAGCATGTTTGTACTAAATATTACTCCATTATTTGACAAACTGAAATTGACTTTGCAGAAGGTCAGTCCACAAATTCACATACTGCAGAAATTATTGTTGGATTTTTGAAAGAGTTATACTCAGTGCATTCATTGAAACAAATGTGAGAGTTGCAAACACAAGTTTAGTCTTTTGAATGAAATAAAATTTCAAATGTTTGTGATATTGCATTTCAACAGCGGTAAAGTGTCAAAAATATTGAAACCTTATGATGGGAATTTCTTTTTTAAATTACCATATTTAGGTGTTATTTTTTTATTATTAAAAACTTATAAATTGAAACTTTATAACCAAAACTGTGCATTATTAGAATCAAAATTGTGCTGTTATTTAGCGCAGATTTTATTATTAAAAATTGATGATCAGTTAGGAATAATTTATACTTATATGCATAATTGCATTCAAATTTTATAATATTTATGCAAATGCACGAACAAGCAAAATCATTTTATTTTAACCAAGATAATGCAGAGCATTACCATAGGTGAAAAAATCACTTTTTAGGGTTTTAACTTTTTCCTAACTGAAGTTGAGGTTCTTAGACAGTGAGAATTTTTTGTTACAATTTTACAGGAATGTCATCAATATAGTTTTATAGAGAGAAAAAAACTCCAACCTGGCAATTGAACTATTTTATATTTGCTTTTACAGTTTTGTTATTCTCATTAAATTATCATAGTATAAGAAATTAGTGCTGTTATTCCATAAGCCAAAATGAAAACCAGAAATTATTTTTTTTTTTTTCTCACCTGAAAGCTTAAATTATTCTTATCATTTGGTGCTTGCATATTTTGGTACAAATTGTTGATGATGATTTCACAAATAAAGTAATATATTTTGGCGAAATTTGATTTTATTTCGTGTTTTAACATAAATATCTGTGTTAGGTGGTGTATTAACGTACATTTTGATGTTTGATAGTGCATCAACATGCATTTCAGTGTTATTTCAGTTTTATTTCTATTCACCATATAATCTTGTCCGTACATATAAATATATTTTACAGAATAAATTTAGTAATTTGTTTATATGTAGAGACATGATTATATGGTGATAGCGATAAAACCTAAATAACACCAAAATGCATGTTAATACACTGTCAAATGAAACTAAGACTATAATATAGCTAATTTTCCATGAGCATTATCATGTATTTCAGTAAAACCTGCTTATAACAAATCAGAAGCGACTGAAATATTGTGTGTTTGTTGTAAGGTCTATAGTATGTAGGTTCCCTAAAATGATGCTCAGTTAAACAACTATAATATATATTTTGTCACAAATCATAATTAAGATTTTGTAACTAAATAAAATGCATTGTTCTAGACTTTACATTAAGAAATAAAAACATTAAGCTCATTAATAAAAATTTTAAAAATGAAATAACCCATATGTTTATATTAAACTAGCGAACCGGTTCGGTTTCACCCGGTACCAATTAAGTTTTTACAGTGATACTTTGAAATACAAAAATGGTTACTGTGGGTCACCCTTAAAAGATAAACATATGCTATTGCAGACTTTTCTGTAGACCTTTTTAAGAGCTACAATTCTGTAGTACATTAGTTTGATGCATCTCTTATGGTTTAGTCAGCGCAAGCCATGTAAACTCCCTAAAAGCGTTTTTTTACGACTTGATTACAAACTGTTTGATATTTCTCTACTATCCTTACATTAAATATATTATACACCAAAACCTTACTCAAGAAATTCTCTAAATAATGTTTGAAACCGCATCAAAATCCATTAAGTACTTTAGACGTACTAAGCGAATACACAGACAGACACGGATAAGCGATTTGGTTTTATACTATGTATTTAGAGATGACTAACTAACTGCATTAATACCCAGACAAAGCACATAAAACTGCAACTATATTTTGAAATCAATACCACATTGCATTGTAAAAATTACAATAGTCTACTTCATATAGTTACCAAGTAAATATACTAGTTAAAAATTGGACAAATAAAATGAAATGCTTCTGGACAGTGCTTCAACATGCAGCTGCAAAATGGGGAGGGGGCGCATATTTACGGTAGCTGTTGTCATTCACTGAAAACTCTGTTAATGTTTTTACTGTCTTTTATGCGTTCAATTGTGTTGGCAACATTCCTCAGACTCCACGGCTCAAACAGAGAGACAAAAATGTTTCATTGCGTGGGCAGGGAATAAAGCACCATTTGTCGATGGGATAAAGGATATGGCCATTAGAGAAGTCTGAGCAAGAGGTCAATGAGTGGGGATAAGGGAACAGAGTTGTTAATATTTTTATTTTGTGAGACTAAAGAAACATTCGAGTAGATATTTATTTTAACGTCATTGATGTCATAATTTCTGTTTATTGGTTCACTTTGTTACATAAAACAAGAAAGGTAAGCTGCTGTATGACAGATGGATTCCAAATTAGAGGCCTTTGCATAGAAAATTGTACGTGCTGTGGGCAGACTAATTTATTAACTTAATTTTATGGTAGGAATAGGTCGCTTGCCATCTGATGAAGTTGGTCTACTCGGTGAAACATTGGGTGACCGCGCATCCACGTGGAAAACGTGTTTGTCTGACTTTTGTTTGTGTGTGTGTGTGTGTCCAAGAGTATCGCCCTGTGATATTCTGTCTACTTTTTATAATGTAATTTATAGGTAAATAATTTGCCTACATAAGTTTATAAAAAATAAATTGTCAGATGTTGATAAATATTTGCATTTAAAAGTGCTAACACAGCATGCGAATTTCATACAGTGTGCAACATGGTCTAAAAATTAATAGCCAATGTGTCTGTCATGCTGATTATCTACCCCTTCAGCTAGCAGCAGTCTGTTATTACAAAAAGAAACATGACTGCGCTTCTTTTATCTTATAGGATGCGGGGTGTGGTATTTTTCCCGTTACCAAAAATAAAATAGCACACAGTGCATTACACTTAATAAAAAAATTTTTCTACATGCACTTCCATTTTTTGTACAGTGCATGACCGAGTTGGCTTGTTTCGTTTAAATTTAGAGCAGTGCGTTAATTTTGTTGTAGAGGTTTCTTTTAGCTGCACTCATGAATTTATTTTGGTGCGTAGAGGTTAAAAATGCATTGTTCTTGTGGATGTTTTGTAGGACCAAACTTATATTTCATTACATGGAATAATTATTAAGGCAGGTTTTAATGTAATAAATTTATAATTAGGAATGGTATTTTCTTTTTAAATGTATTTCAAACACCTTGTATTTGTGAATATATATTTAAAAGAATGTGATATTTCTTCTCTTCAGATAACTTTAATGTGTATTTTTTCCATATGGTGCGNCATTACATGGAATAATTATTAAGGCAGGTTTTAATGTAATAAATTTATAATTAGGAATGGTATTTTCTTTTTAAATGTATTTCAAACACCTTGTATTTGTGAATATATATTTAAAAGAATGTGATATTTNATGAATTTATTTTGGTGCGTAGAGGTTAAAAATGCATTGTTCTTGTGGATGTTTTGTAGGACCAAACTTATATTTCGTTACATGGAATAATTATTAAGGCAGGTTTTAATGTAATAAATTTATAATTATGAATGGTATTTTCTTTTTAAATGTATTTCAAACACCTTGTATTTGTGAATATATATTTAAAAGAATGTGATATTTNGGAATGGTATTTTCTTTTTAAATGTATTTCAAACACCTTGTATTTGTGAATATATATTTAAAAGAATGTGATATTTCTTCTCTTCAGATAACTTTAATGTGTATTTTTTCCATATGGTGCGTGTTTACTGAGTTAACCTCAATACTTCAGCCTTTTTCTTTCCACTGTCATCCATAAAGACGCTTTGTTGGCCTGTCTTTATATAAAGATAGTCATGACTCATTCGAAAGACCATCAGGATGACATTTTGAATAACAGAATACCATTTTGTCTTGTAAAGATAGTTGTGTGGTAATTGTCTTTATTTTAAAACAGTAAAAAGTTAGACAACAAGGCACCAGGTCATGTGTTTGTGTTAACATATCCCTAAACAGTTTTGAGTAAGAATGTATCCACATACAGTATTTGCATACTTCCAGTTTTATCACACCATTTTATCTATAGTTTTGCATCTGAAGGAAATGTTACTGTACTTGAGCAGTCAAAAAGTATCATGGCTATAAATTTGTTAGTAACAATTTAGTACTGTAATTTACTCGTAGTTACGATACCCACTATGCTTAAATTGAAGTTAGCATGTGGGATAGTTTCAATCAGGTTTGTCGTGATTTATGACAACTTCACTTTGTGCTCATCTGTTGGCGGAGTGCTGCATTAGTTCTCAAATTGACCATATACACTCTTGGCATTTTTCACTTTGTGTTTCATGTACTTTGTTTGACACATCACCTAATAAATTGCAATGTGGCTCGGAGAATGTTACTAGAAGTTCTATTTATAGTAGTTGTTTTGACTCCATGCTGTCAAATATTCAATTGGCATCAAACATTAGATTTTTTTTTGTGTATTACTTTTTGTTGTTGTCCTTGCTAACAGTAATTACTTGCCATGAGAGAGAAAACGGGAAAACACATGGCAGGAAGATAAGTATGAAATTAGTTTTTCTACTCAATCAGTTAGAAAACAAGTGAAGAACAAAGTTCTCTTTCTAATTATTAAAATGTCCCTTTTTTTAAANTTTCTACTCAATCAGTTAGAAAACAAGTGAAGAACAAAGTTCTCTTTCTAATTATTAAAATGTCCCTTTTTTTAAAAAAAAATTTTATAACAATTGCAAAAAAAAATGTACTGGAAGCATGTACTTACAAAGCACTGACACAAACTATTGATGTTCATTCACAAATAAAAAGTAAATTATCAATATCAACACTTTTGTAGGATGACAAATACAGAAAGGTGGGCATCTGGTCTCAACTCTTCACTGTTTGGATGGAAAACTTTTTTGAATTACACACAGAATTTTCGACATATTAACAAATGCTATAATAATCTAAATCCATTTGGAATTCACAAGTATTTTGTGACTTTGATTCATATTCTATTCAAAATCACAAATGGTGCTTTGCACACTTGCGTACGTGCGCGCGTGCACACGCACACACACTCTCTACAAAGTACCGTGGACAAAAATTTATGTTTAGGATTATTTTCATGTATTTACATGATAGATTTGTGTACCTTTTGTAAGGGATGCCAGACTAATAAAAGCAGTTACCTGGTTTATTTTTAGAAATTTCACCCTTTTTGCTAAATGATTAGGCCACATGCAGCAGCTCAAGAGAAGGGACAGTGATTCCCTGCGGTTCACATCTGGCATGATGCTCGTTCATGTTACTAGCGCGAGACATTCTATGTCATACAGTTAATTCCTAACAATGTTTTATTTATTACTAAACCAACACAGGCTAATTATTTTCATACATACTGAAGCATGCAACAAAATAAAACAATTTAATTTTAACACCTGAACTGTAAAACTCTCATTAAGAGTTGCACCTTGCATAAGAGTTGCACCCAATTTTTTTATACTTAGAATTGGCATAAAATGTGCAACCTATATTCTATTAAATAAATTTTCATTAAGGGAGCTAACTCTAAACAACTTGATAAAGTCCGGGAACCATGTAATAATTATATTGTTTGCCTCTGTAGATGTTGTGGATCCCAACCGAGATGGTTACGTCTCTCTTCAAGAGTACATGGCGTTCATGATCAGCAAAGAAACTGAAAATGTTCAGAGCTCTGAAGAAATAGAGAATGCGTTCAGAGCCATTACAGCTGGTGATCGTCCATATGTGACAAAAGAAGAGTTGTATGCAGTAAGTACTTCATTTCTAGCTGTCATTATTTTCTTATATTTTACCTGTAAAAAAAATTCTAAATATTTTCTTGTATACATTGCACAATATTTATGGAGTTTTAATGTGATTTGTTCACTTTTCTGTTTGTGTAGGAGGATAATAAAGGAATTGTATTTTGATGAACCATGGTTGTTATTTACTGATGGATTTGCTGCTTTTGTTATATTGCATAGACTGTAAACTTTCTAACTGTGCATGTGATTGTATACTGTGGACGTTCTGAAACTGCTATTTCTGGATAGGATGGTTCAATCTATGATTCGTTGACGAGCTGTCAATCTTTAAAATCAGTCAAATGGTTTGCAAGTTATGAGTGTTTGAATTTCATTGAGGTTTCTCTCTGATAATGTAAAAATTTAATTTGTCAGCAGAGGCAATTAAGTTTGCATANTGTTTGAATTTCATTGAGGTTTCTCTCTGATAATGTAAAAATTTAATTTGTCAGCAGAGGCAATTAAGTTTGCATATTCGTATAGTTTTTGGAGGTGCTCTTTCGATTGAAATATGTCTGGTAAGTGTGGTGTTAGCAGCTGAATGTGAATTTTAAATTAATAAGAAATGTGTGTGTGAGAGGGCAGAAGAGATATAATTTTTTGCAAACAACTAATATGAGGCATGTGTTGTGCAGTCCTAAGGCTGGGAGATTTCCAGAACTCAACAAACAGATGATAAATGTCATTTATTAGTTCAAAAATTAAATGATGCAGGTAAATGTGCCGAAAATTGTGTGTTAAATGAACATTCCATGCACGGAATGCAAGACTATTCACATCACAGATGGAGTACACAATTAGCTGCATAGAGACAGGTGAAAAATCCTCTACATTAGACAAGATTACTGAGCTGAAATTTGCCATAAAGTTACAGAAAAAATCTGCTGCAGTTTCAGCATTTCATTATTAGGTAATAATAAGCAATGATTATTTTGTTTTGCAAATTGTTAATGCATGCCAATCAGCACCTCTTGCACTCCCTTCCAAATCCTTTTTGAAATGCAGCGAAGTACAACCGTAAGTCCAAAAGGAGAGTCAACTGATACTATCCATACACAAAATGGAAGGTCCTGTACAATATAGCTTACAGTGACAGCTGATGGATCAAAATTCTCAGTTTTATCATTTTTATGAGGAAGACCCTGTCAAAATGCATTAGCTTCCTTTGTGATGTCCATGTATGTGCCCATGTGAAGAGGGCTGGATGGACTCTGTGCCAGTTGATTGTCCAAGAACAGTGTGGAATTATTGACTGAGTGCATTACTCATTTTAGAATAGTTTCTGAGTACATTTTGTTGAAGAAGTGGAATGCAACCTTTGCAAGACTACACAAGATGTAGCTGTTGTTTCAGGAAACCTAACATATATCATACAGCAGGGGTGGCAGATAACAGTTGTAAACTTAAAATAGGTGACTGAGTGGAAAAAAAATTGGGGCCCTAATCACTAAAGCAATATTGTGGCATCTACTTTTCTCTGGACAGAAAACTGTGTTATTTGGGAGCACCTCCTTGTGGTAGCGGGATTTTAAAATTCTGCCACAGCCACCCCGTGCCTGTTGCAAGAAGTAAATAATCGGGATGCAGTCGGGATCTTCAGTTTCTTTTTTGTTATGCTTTTTCTTTCTATCTCACCAGGTCCCGTCGCTTTTCCTTCTCTACTGCATTGTCTCAGGCCATGGCGATGTCCTTCTTCCTGATGAGGATCTGTCCTCACAAATGAGTGCTGCCTCCAAATTGTATGACCATACATGCCTTTGTTAGTGACAGTCTAGCGGACCCTTCTCACCGGCCCAGCAGGCAAATCTAGGTGCGGAGCCCATATCCACGTACATGTAGACCCACGTAGCACCAATTGGTGCCTTCTTAGCAGGAGGGGTTGTCATGACTGAGTAGCCCATGTGTCTAGACCTGCCAGAAAGATATATTACCACTATACGGAGGAGGCCGGTGTAATCAACCACAAGTCCCTTGAAATGGCACCAAAGGGTATCCTCCATAGTGAGGAGCCTGACATGGTTTTTCCTGGTAGGGGAATAAAAATGGCCTCACTCAGGATGTACTATTTACCCCTGGTTTGCCCTGGTGTACACTTTGGTGTGCTGCTGGGGCAGTGATTGCAGTGAATAGCAGCGAAGGGTAGCTGTTTTTATGTACTGCTTAGTTCTGTGGGAGGTTGGCCTCCTCCTAATAGCACAGCCAGTAAGGTGTAACTGTTGGCTTCTTTTCTTCTCTCTTCTCCCCCTCACGGCAGGCTGATGCTGATGAGTCCCAGTACGGTGACCTCCCATCAGTTATCAAAGTCTGCTACCTGAATGTTCGTGTTAAGCAGTTTATTCCCGCTCGTCTTCGTTGTTACAACTTGATCTAAATGTGCTGACCTATCACATCCTGATACTCAGTGCAGCAAACATCTGCGTTGTGTGAACTGCAGAAAAGGACATCCTGTCTGGTCGAAGGAGTGCCCTGTTTACCAGGAGGAGCAGGCTGTCCAGCGAATTACGATCCACTGACAAGGTTTCCTTTGTCAAGGCACGGAAATGCTTCCATGCTCTCCAGGACCCAAAACCTTCGTTCCGTACAGTGTTGCTGCCAATGCTGGACCAGCAGTAAAGGCTGCATGTACTCGGACAGTTGATGTGGCTGTCCAGACAGAAGTGTCTACGAGTGCATCAAAGCGTTCTGATGACCCGTACCATGACTGTTGGTACGCAGTGTGAACCAGCTGAGAAGAAACTATTGAAGCCTACTATCGTTAATAAAGCTCATCAGCATGCTGCTGCCAAAAAGTAGACAAGTCAAAGTTTCCGTCGCTCACGTCCCTTCCTGCAAGTGAACCTGATACGCAGAATCACATCATCAACTCGCCAATTCGCCAGACTCTCTCTCCTGAACCACAAGCCCAGATGGTAGTTGATGTTGATACACAAAACACTGGCAAAGGCTCTGGGGGCTTTAAGCCAGTGATCATCAGACTTAGGGGGAAATTGAAATAATTGTTTCCGCACACTTCCTTCCCGTAACTCATGTCCCTCATACAGCGAAACTGCCATTGTAATTTTAATAATCTTGAACTGGGACAGTTCCTAGTGTCCCTCACCCCTACAGTAATTTGCCTTTAGGAAACACCTTCGGCCCACTGATATGGCCTCCCTTCGAGGTCACTTGATTTACCGCCTGGATAACGCGCTTTTGTACCATGCCTGTGGTGATGTCTGTGTTGTGGTAAATGATTCTGTTTATCGTGAAACTGTTGCCCTCAGCACTGCTGTGCAGGCAGTGGTGTGGTCAAGGTGTTCCTCAGTGTGTTTGTCACTATTTGTAGCATATATGTACGTCCCATGATCAGTGTGTCAAGTTAGCTGACTTTGAAGAGCTCTCATCTTAGTTCCTACCTCCATTTCTGGCCGTTGGCTGCTTCAACGCTCACAATCAGATATGTGGTTCTGACCTCAGGAATGGTTGAGGTCGTGTAGTTAAGTCGTGGCTCGCCAGATCTATTATTGCCACGTTGAACACTGGTACTCATATACATTTCACAACCTAGACTGGCACTTCATCCTGTATTGATCTCTCTTTCTGTAGCCCAACTTTGGTCTGTTTACCCTGATCTCTGTGGAAGTGACCATTTCCCAATCATATTGGATTGTGTGTGTCATCTCCTGCCCTACCAATACCACCTCAGTGGGTGCTAAGACAGCAGACTGGGCTAATTTCCAGTGTTCCCTCCACTTAACTGCTGAAGTTCCCCTTGATATGAATGTGGCAGTGGAACTATTCAACTCTATCGTTGTGCCAGCTGGGGAGGCTGCCACCCCCCAATATTCACCTTGTGGACATAGGCATATTACTTGGTGGAGCGATGAATGCAGGGATGCTATCTGTGCCTGACGACATGTGTTCAGACGCTTTAGTGCTCACCCCACTCAAGCTAACGTGGAACCTTTCCGAATCTGTTGGTCTCAGAAGTGCACAGTACACGACCTCATTTTGAGCCATTAAGGGGACATGCGAAATGGTGGGTGTCCACTTTGGTGACTTGGGTGAGGTCACAAATAGCCTTTTAACATTTTTGAGTTGAAGCAGTCTTTATCACACTCAAAGCATACATCAGTTGGCCCCGACAATACCCATTATGCTATGTTGCAACACCTCCCTCTTCACAGGAAACTGTTTTTGCTGAGAATTTTTAGTAACGTTTGGACCTGTTGTGTTTTCCCCTTGAAGTGGTGCGAGTCAACCCTCGTGCCAATCTTGAAACGAGGAAAAGTCAAAGGGGATGTTTCCATCTATCGCTCTATTTCCCTCACCAGCTGTGTCTGTACAATGGTGTGTATGGTTAATGCATGACTGATGTACTGCCTCGAGACCTGGCAGCTTTTATCGCCTCTTCAGTGTGGTTCCCACCAAAATCGTTCTGCGGTGGATCATTTGGTCAGCTTGGAGGCTGCCATACAGACCATGTTTTTGCGAGGGCAGCACCTGCTGTCTTCTTTCGCCTAGAGAAGGCGATGGCGACATCAGAGATGCCAAGAACTACAGATTTTCCGTAGGGTCTATGATTTTCGTTATTTAACTATGGTGGTACGGATGTCTGCTTAAAACTACGGATTTAATCAATTTGATGGTCACGGTAAATGTTCAGCATGTTTACTTGTGTTTCCATAGATATAGTTATATATGCGTGCACAATGTCAAACTTCTTAGAGAAATGTCATGTGATTGTGAAAACACTTGACTGTTAACCAAAAATGTTATCAAGTGCGTAGTATAGTTACTATGTACATCCAAAAAAACATGAAGAAAATGGTTGCCTTAAAGGACAGTGTAAACCACTCAAATAATTTTTCACACCTTTCAAAGACACAAGTGTTATACACTGAAGAGCCAAAAAAAATTGGTACACCTGCCTAATACCGTGTAGGGCACCCGCGAGCATGCAGAAGTGCCGCAAGACGACGTGGCATGGACTCTACTAATGTCAGAAGAGTGTTCCTGGAGCCACTCGGTAGCAACTCTCGACGTGTGGGGTGTCGCATTATCCTGCTGGAATTGTCCACGTCCGTCGGAATGCACAATGGACATGAATGGGTGTAGGTGATTGGACAGGATGCTTACGTATCGGTCACCTGTCATAGTCGTATCTAGACATATCAGGGGTCCCATTTCACGCCAACTGCACATGCCCCATACCATGACAGAGCCTCCACCAGCTTGAACAGTCCCCTGTTGACATGTGGGGTCCATGGATTCATGAGGATGTCTCCATACCCGTGCACGTCCATCTGCCTGATACAATTGGAAACGAAACTCGTCAGACCAGGCAGCGCGTTTCCAGTCATCAACAGTCCGNCATGAGGATGTCTCCATACCCGTGCACGTCCATCTGCCTGATACAATTGGAAACGAAACTCGTCAGACCAGGCAGCGTGTTTCCAGTAATCAAAAGTCCAATGGCAGTGTTGGCGGGCCCAGGTGAGGCGTAAAGCTTTGTGTCGTGCAGTCCACAACGGTACACAAGTGGGCCTTCGGCTCCGAAAAGCCATATCAATGATGGTCCGTTGAATAGTTCGCACGCTGGCACTTGTTGATGCCCCAGCATTGAAATCTGCACCAATTTGAGAAAGGGTTGGACGTCTGTCACGTTTAATGATTCTAGTCAGTCGTCGTTTGTCCCGTTCGTTCACAATCTTTTTCTGGTCGCAGCGATGTCGAAGATTTGATGTTTTACCGGATTCCCGATATTCACGGTACACTCGTGGAATGGTCATACGCGAAAATCCAAATTTTATTGCTACAAAGGAGATGCTATGTCCCATCTCTCGTGCGCCAACTATAACACCACGTTCAAACTCACTTAAATCTTGATAACCTGCCATTGTTGCAGCAGTAACTGATCTAGTAACTTTGCCAGAAGCTTGTTGTCTTATATAGGTGCTGCCAACCGCTTCGCGTTACTCTGATTGATTCCATACCTCTGTTATTTGCATACGCACGCCTATACCAGTTTTTTTTGCTCTCCAGCGTATGTACAGTGTGTTATTTGACACAATTTCTAATTGAACATAATCTGCCATTATCGGCGGCAGATCACGCAAAACCGTTATTTAGAGCTATGTTTCCTGATTCGAAAAGAGCAGATAAGCATTCATGTGGCCGAACAAACACCACTGTGATTGTTAAGAGTATGTCAAATAAAACAGCTGCAGGTATTGTGAGTATGATTCAGAATGCACCCTTTTCCTTATGGAAGCAATGATAATAATGATTGCAAATTGTATCCGTTGTACAGATTGTGTTGCTTCAGCTTTCATTTGTTGAATGTTTTGATAACACAGGAGAGAAGGAATATTTAAAGTATTAGACGGTGAGTTGAAAAGTATGCCATTGAAGTGGGAAAATTGTGTGTCATTTGGATGCGATAATGCTAACACAATGCTTGGGAAGAATAAGGGCGTTCTTGTATTTCTTAAGCAGCAGCAGCATCCTGCAATGATTTTATGGGGCTGTTTGTCATCTGCTTCTTAAGCATGCCAACACTAGGTGGTTATCTCTCACAAAATCAGTAAACAGAATTCTGGAGCAGTGGGAACCACTGAAAATAATGTTTAAGGATGTCAGTGCTGGTGAAAACTGTGACAGAAAATTTATTGGTGTAAAAATTGTGATCGAAAGTATTCCTGTATCTTTTGTTTCTGGGGAAAAAAACTCTCCCGATTTTCACCAAGTACAAAATGCCTTTCAGATATAAATTTTGTAAGTAAGAAAATTCAAAATGATGATGACCTTGTCATTGGTTTTGCAACAAGACAATATATGAAACAATCAAGTACTACTGACTCTTTGACTGCTGACGACCCAAGCAAATTTTACAATTGTAAGAAATTTCTTTTTGACAGCATGCACATATATTTTTGCAAAGTTTCCAGTTTCTGACCCTGTTCTGAAACATGCAGAAGTGGTGGGTATTTCTATAGGAACAAGCATTTCTTTTTCTTCAGTACTTTTTTTGTTGACTTGTTTCCCAGCATATTTTCTAGCTGTGACAGAGATAGATTGGAAGTAGAGTTTTCTTTCTACCAGGCAGATGCTCTAAATGAAGACATTTTTGCAGACAAAAAGAATGGATGTTGCTTGGGCTAAAATTTCNGTTCTACCAGGCAGATGCTCTAAATGAAGACATTTTTGCAGACAAAAAGAATGGATGTTGCTTGGGCTAAAATTTCCAAACTGAAGGATGCATTAGGATGTGACTAGTATTAAAAAACTTCTCATGATTATGCTTGCAGTGCTTATACCACACAGCAATACTGTGTCTGAACAAATATATAGCATTGTTTGCAAAAACCACACAGACTTCAGAAGCAACCTAAGTACAAAGACTCTCGGTTCACTTTTGGTGGAAGAAAACAAACATGGTCTCGTGCTCTGAACTATGCTACCAAAAACCGTTTTCAAATGACCTCTTAAGTGCCAAACATGCAACAAAAAATATACTGCAGGACAACTAAGTAGATGTAACAATGTGGCAGTTCAGCTCGTATTGTCATGTGTAAATATTTCTATTATTCAAGGTAAGAATGGCACAGTTCTTTAAATTTTTATGTAAATTGAGAATCTTTTACTATTTGTGTGTTAGTGATTATTTTGTTTGAATTGCAAACTGTTGCAGATTGTTTTGATTTTCATTATGGGTTTTTGGATATTTTAACCTATTTGCTTTGATTTCTTGGAAACAACCCCCACCCTCCAATTGGTTCACNCATTATGGGTTTTTGGATATTTTAACCTATTTGCTTTGATTTCTTGGAAACAACCCCCACCCTCCAATTGGTTCACTCCAATTGGTTCACAAACAGTGTGTTGGTGTTGATAGTCACTACTGATAGGTGCTTGATGAAATTGGCATCTCTNACTCCAATTGGTTCACAAACAGTGTGTTGGTGTTGATAGTCACTACTGATAGGTGCTTGATGAAATTGGCATCTCTGCGACAATATATCTTGTGACAGCTGTTCGCTTGGGGATTTCGTGGACATCTCCCTGGTACAGAAATTTATTTCCTTTCATACATTCAGAATGTGCAACAATGCTTCCTATGCTTGGCAGTTTGTTCAGAAGAACGGTACGCCACAGGGGAGCATTTTGAGTGTCGCCCTGTTTGCAATCGCAATCAATGGCATTGTGTCTGTCATTCGACCACCTGTGGAATGTGTGCTGTATGTGGATGAATTTACCATTTTCTGCCTTTGCGACTGGGCAGACAGCTGTGGTTTCTACTTTTCCACTGCCAAGATGCAGGTGGTCCACTTCTGTAGTAAACGTGGCATTTTTCCTTCTCTGTCAATATTTCTTGGCCTCTTTGTTTGTTATTNCAGGTGGTCCACTTCTGTAGTAAACGTGGCATTTTTCCTTCTCTGTCAATATTTCTTGGCCTCTTTGTTTGTTATTAGTCCCTGAAGTCTCGTGTAATAGACCTGAATCTTTTGAAAGACACAATCACTCTTCTTTGGCTGTATCATGTCCTGGTCCGTAGCAAACTAGACTATGGCTATGTCGTTTATTTTTGTGCTAGGCCATCCATGCTAAAATTGCTACCAAGTGTTCACCATGCTGGTATTCACATTGCGACTGGGGNAATTTTTGTGCTAGGCCATCCATGCTAAAATTGCTACCAAGTGTTCACCATGCTGGTATTCACATTGCGACTGGGGCTTTTCACAAGAGCCCGGTTGTCAGTCTTTGTGCAGTGGCTGGTGAACCTCCTCTCCACTACAGATGTGACCAACTGGTGCTTTCCTATGCGGTGCAGGTGCGTTCAGACTCTTCACACTTTAGCCATACTGATTTTCTCCATTCGCCCCATGAACGGCTGTACTCTGCTAGGCCATGTTCTCCTCAGCCAGTTTCTGTCAGATTTGCACATGCCCTGGAGCGGTATGACTTACTTCTGCGTGTGTTGCTTTTGCCTCACCATGACACCAGCCATGGCGGACAACACAGGCTGAGGTGCACCTTGACCTAGTGGAATTTCCTAAGATGACCACTCCTCGTGGAGCTTTTNGTTTACAAGGGCCTTTTTCTTGATCTTGTGTCTTTTGTGTTCCGTGATATTATTTGCTTTTACACTGATTGTTTCAAATTAGATCTCTACTGGGTGCGCCTATGTAACTGGTGCTTCTTGGTATCTTTTTGACTTCATCCATCTTGAAGTATTTTAATTGCAGAGCTTTTTGCTATTTTCAAGGATCTGTGTTTTATCAGTAGGGGGTTTCACCGTAAATGCCTCGTGTGATCCGATTCAATAAGTGCCTTGACAGCCATTCAATCTGGCTCCACAGCTCACCTGCTTCTTTGCATGACCCGGGAGANTTCAATAAGTGCCTTGACAGCCATTCAATCTGGCTCCACAGCTCACCTGCTTCTTTGCATGACCCGGGAGAAGATGGTGGGGGCTGTGTGTATTGGTGTTTGCGTCGTCTTCTTGTGGGTTCCAGGGCATGTGGGCATCCCTGGCAATGAAGCAGCAGATATAGTGGCTGAGGCGGCATGCAATCTGAGATCCGAGACCTTGTCTGGCATGCCTGGCAGTGGGAGTGGACTTACCTCCCACTGTCCAAAAGCTATGGGCCATCTCTGACTTGTCTGTTTGTACTTGTCTTGAAGGGAAGATGTTGTGCTTTCTCGCCTTTGCATTGGGCACTTGTCTTAACACGCAAATATCTACTTCGTGGCGAACCCCCTCCTGAGTGATGCCTGTGGCTTTCTCTTGACTGTACTGCACATTCTGGTTAAGTGTCACAGGTATGACAAGGTTCGTCANTGAGTGATGCCTGTGGCTTTCTCTTGACTGTACTGCACATTCTGGTTAAGTGTCACAGGTATGACAAGGTTCGTCATACTTTTACTGTTCCTGATGACCTACGGCGAAATGCTGTGTTATGGGAGTATATCTGCGAGTGGTGTATTCCCAATTTTACTTTGACGGGTCTTTTTAATGTGTTCTGATTTGTTTCTTTGTCCTTTTGTTGTTGCTCCACTGGTGTATTTGTTCCTGTTTTGTGACTGTCCTATTCCTTCCTGTGGAGCTTTTTAATCTGTTGTTACTTAATTTACCTTTTCACCTCCTGTCGAGGTTTTTCACTTTTTTTTCTTTATATGTACTTTACTGTGAGTGTCAATGGCAATTCCACCCACTTACTCATTATTTGGGAGCATAGTGATAAGAGTTTTTATGCAAAAGGAAGAAGATTGTCTACCTACAATACTTATAGTTTTCATTCCCATGTGTTGACGAAATCACTACAGAAAAGATTTCCACATGAGCGAATATTTCAATTAACACATTCTGACTTTCTTGTACCCAAAGTAAGGGACTTCTATCATTAATGCATGGTAAGGGAAANATATTTCAATTAACACATTCTGACTTTCTTGTACCCAAAGTAAGGGACTTCTATCATTAATGCATGGTAAGGGAAAGCATCATGTTCTCCTCCCAGTTGCAGGCAACTTGTCACTGTGCTATTGCCAGATAAGTGGCAGTAAATGATTGGCAGTTCTACACATCAGCTATCAGACTGCCTACTGTTAACTGAGCTTATGCAAAGTGGCGATGATCTTTCTTTATTGCATGTTTTTTCTATTATTTTAGCGAGTGAGTACCATAAAGTGCTAGATTTGAGTACATTAAGGTACCATGTATTTCATATATGTCTGGTTGCATCAGTGTATACAGTGGAGTGTCTATGTACCGAAGAACTAAATTTTCACACACCTAATTTTTTTCTCATACAAAATCACGAAATACACAGCTTCTTGTGACAAATGATATACCTCGCAAAAAACAACAAAACACACTAAAAATTTGATAATAATGCATTTCTGTTGTGGATCCTCATGTTTTTGATGCTAATTTGATAAAAATGTTTCAATATGTAGTCAGGATTGGGAAGTCAACATAATCAATGTATCAAATACATCGCTGCTGAAGCGATATAGCTATGTTTTGCAGCCAAGAATACATGCTCTAAAAGTTGTGCATTCCATCCTGGGACTACTATGGCAGTCCTGATGAAAACTAGTTGCAGTTTTTAAACTAATTATGGTCGGTTCCTTTAAAATTAATATTTTTTCTGGTTAAAACTTAAAAAATTAGTTTTTGTAGATAAGTACTGCAAAAAAAATAGTAAGTAGGACTGGTAACAAACAACCTACGTAACTTTATTGTATGACAAATAACTTGAAAACATTTTATTCCAAAGTTCAAACTGACAGACTTTTATTTTATACTAAATTTATGTATTGTTTATATTTTTGTATATGTGTATGTTATTGCAGGTCTGCTCTTAATGGAGATTAATCTTTGTCATCTTGTATTTCTAAGTTTTTCAAATCCTGATGCCTGGTGGTACTGATTTTGTATAAAATTTGTTTATCAATTTGGCCTAGAGCAGTGTGGTCCAACCCGCAGGCCTCATACGGCCCACCTATTAATTTTTGTTGGCCCTTGCCCTTTTTACTGCTTTAAGTTTTTAAGTAATACTACTTTAGATTTTTTGAAAGTTTACGTCAGCAGCACCTTGCAATCTTCATTTCCCCTATAACAGTCTACAGTTCCTGAAAAGTCCGCCAGCAATCAGAATTGTTTTTTTCACGAATACNATCTTCATTTCCCCTATAACAGTCTACAGTTCCTGAAAAGTCCGCCAGCAATCAGAATTGTTTTTTTCACGAATACGTCCAGCGCGAGAAGCTGTCCCGCCTCCAGGCGAAGGGTGGTCACCAGTGATTGGCTGCCGATAGGTTCGCGATCGTTCGTGTGCTGCAGAGGATTTTCTGGAAGGTTTCGGTTTCCCCATAAAACTGAACGCAGGGCAGTTCGAAATGGTTGTTTTTGACGAGAGAAGTTGTTCGAGAGATATAGTACGAGAGATTATCGTCGTCGTCGTTGCGAGAGCGGTACCTAAAATGGCGCAACTTAAGAAACTGCATGTTGAAGATGAGAAATGGCAATTTCAGTCTGAAGAACTATTGGAATTGAAATCATTAGAAACCAGCAACAAAGGTATTGACATATTTAACGTACTGGATGATGTCGTTTCTAAATATGGAGGTTTTGTAAGAAGGGCTCTGGCATTGCAACAGATGGAGCTAAAGCAATGGTTGGTCATAAAACTAGTAGGACTGTGTAAAGAAAACAGCATGAATTGCTTGTTTTTCCACTGCATTATCCACAAGGAGTCTCTCTGTAGAAAAATTATAAGGCTCAGTGAGACAATGAAAACTGTTGTAAATACTGTAAATTTAATAAGGGGAGGCAATAAAGGTCATAGACACAAAGCATTTATTGCATTCCTGGACAATTTGGAAGCTGAGTATGGTGACATTTCATTGTACTGTGAAATGCGCTGGCTAAGTGCTGGAAAATGCCTGAAACAGTTTTTTGGGGTGAGGAATGAAATTCTTGCTTTTCTCAGAAATGAAAAAATTGGGCACAAGTATAAAGAAAAACTGGACGAAATCCAGTTATTAAATAATCTTGCTTTTCTGACAGATTTAACATCCCATCTAAATGCTTTAAACCTGAAACTACAAGGCAGAAAACAAAATATCTCCCAGCTTTATGGACATATTGAGGGCTTCCGCAAAAAACTTGATGTAATGCAAATTCCACTGAAGGCAAAAAATACGGCACACTTCCCATCTTGTCAGCAGTTGAAAGAAGATAAAAGTGACACAAATTTTAGTACGTTTCATGAAATAATAATAGATATCAAGAAAGAGTTCCAGGACAGATTCCAGGATTTTGACTCCCTAAAACCAAAACTTGCACTATTCAACAACCCCATGGATATTGAAGTGAGTGAGGTTCCCCTGCGACCTTCAAATGGAAATTTGTGATCTTCAGGCAGACCCATTCTACCAGACTAAAAAATGTGGTGTCCCTTAAAATTTCTGGAAACCGATTTCTAAAGAACATTTTCCTAAACTGCTTAAATTCTCTCTGCAAATATTAGCGCTGTTTGGCAGTACATATGTGTTTGAAAGTGCTTATTCTGCTCTCAAACAAATTAAATTGAAAATAAGAAATCAAATTGAAAGTGCTTCACTGCAATTGATCCTGAGACTTTGCCTTACTGAACTTACGGTGGACACTGATAAACTTGTATCAGGAAAGCATTGCCAATCATCACATTGATTTCTAGACTGTATAAATTTTAATAAAAGTTTTTGAATAATATATGTAATTCGTTTTCTTTCTGGAATGTCTCTGGCCCTCACATTCCTATCCTAAAGTTTGTTTGGCCCTCGGGTAACTAAAGGTTGGACCACACTGGCCTAGAGCATTGCTTGGTATATTGTTTTTCCTGTTATAATGGTTTGAGTAAACATATATTAACAGAATCTAATATTTGTCTNAGCATTGCTTGGTATATTGTTTTTCCTGTTATAATGGTTTGAGTAAACATATATTAACAGAATCTAATATTTGTCTTTATGGTGGCATGGCTAAAATGGTTCGTTCAAAATTCTGTGGAAAGCTCTGAGACAGCCGTGGTCATTGGTGGCACAGCTGAAGGATTCATCCAATAGCAGATGTGAGCTCTGACAGAGTGGTTTAAGGCATGACTCAATAGCTTGAGTTTCACCATTAGTGGAAGGAACATTGAAAAGTGGGGGGTGCATGCTGTACCAGTTTTATTCAGAAAGTTAGTGGTATCAATTAATTTGAATTGACGAACAAACTGTAACAATTCAAAAAAGTATATTGTTTATACTTTGTTATGCAGAAATATAAACATGCTTTGTGGGGTGAAACTTGTGGCAAAAAATTGGTAATGCCAAGATGTCTTAGGTTAATCCCTTTACGTGTTTTATAATATTGTTGTTGAAAATGATGTTTGTCAAAGTGTTTTCTTAGTTCAAATTGTATGTGAATATTTCTAACAATTTTTGTTTTCTTATTTTCTAGAACCTGACTAAAGATATGGCGGATTATTGTGTAGCGCGCATGAAGCCGTATGTTGATCCCAAAACAGAACGTCCAATTACAGGAGCTTTGGACTACATTGAATTCACCCGTACATTATTTCAGAATTAGTGATATTTATTTTACTCTTTGAAAATGTTGCATTTTATTTATCTCTGCCTGCACATAAGAACATAACGCATATTGCAGTGCTTGTGAGTTATTTATTTTTTGTGGCTTGTTTCTCTATAACTGCTGTGTAGTTACAGAGGGAAAGGGTGTCTTTTAAAAAACATGGCAGCTGCAGTTGCGTATGGTGTTTAAATTTTTTTTTCTCATAGACTGTTGCTTGACTTTTAGAAAAACATTTCAACAGTTAAGGATGCTGTTAAGTTTTAATGGCCCATAAAATAGTTGTTATGTAAGATGTTTATGTATTTGTTTCCATAATCTGTACAAAGAAGTAAATATACNAATGGCCCATAAAATAGTTGTTATGTAAGATGTTTATGTATTTGTTTCCATAATCTGTACAAAGAAGTAAATATACGTACTGCTTAAACAGCAACCTCAGTTGTGTTTCATTGGTATGTTGTGTATATATCTTGCCATTTTTAAAGTAAATATTTTTTTTTTAGAATAAGTGCCTTGTTATTCTGCAAAAGAAAGGTATGAAGTGGAGATTTTTACAATGTAATGAACAAATTGTGCAAGGTAATTGCAAACAAACAAAATTGGTTCTTTGGATAAGCCACAGGTGGCACATNCATGTAATGAACAAATTGTGCAAGGTAATTGCAAACAAACAAAATTGGTTCTTTGGATAAGCCACAGGTGGCACATGCTAGTGAAATTGTATTGTAACATATGTAACTTTTGCTCTCAATATATTTAAAATGTTGTATTTACAAATGTTAAGTTTTATTATTTTAAAAAGTTTCCCATTCCTTTGAAGCAGTTGCTTGCCTCAGAATGACAGAATATAAAGCGTCGTTCAGATATTTTGTTCAATTGCAATTGTTACAATTTTGGCGTTCTCAAGGCTTAGAAGTTTCCACTCATCTACGAGAACGTCTATAGGAACATCAACTGGGAGTGCTTTGGCCACTTTCACAATATCTTTGACTTGCTAAACTGGATCTAAACACTGAAGATTTTTTAGAAGGGGTTTGTCCAATGATGACTCTCTTAAAATATGTTTNCTTGCTAAACTGGATCTAAACACTGAAGATTTTTTAGAAGGGGTTTGTCCAATGATGACTCTCTTAAAATATGTTTTCAGCTAACTACTATGTTTTATTGCTCGTATAAAAAAAATTATTTCTTTTCAGTACTTTTTTTTTTACATTGGTCAGTTACACAAAAATAATTATATATGAAAGCATTCTGCAGAAATTATNCTTTTCAGTACTTTTTTTTTTACATTGGTCAGTTACACAAAAATAATTATATATGAAAGCATTCTGCAGAAATTATTATATTCAATCATTAATTTTATCTTTAGTTATATCATTGTTTCTTCTTTATAAAATCACAAGTCCATCTTTGGAGGTGGTGTACTTATTGTCAGAAAATATTATTTCTATTTTACTTCAGCCTTACATATGTTGTCTCTTCTCCTTTGATTGGCTGTCATCTGACCGTGACTCATCTCTCCACCAATCAGCAATGGCAAGATGAGACACAACCAAGATAGTCGTAATTTAGTACTTTTGTTTAATAAATATTTAATACTGACTAGCCTCTAAGAACAAAATGAAAAATAACAAACAAAATATTAATACTGAATACCGTCTAGAAACAAATGAAAAATACTTGCACATGAGCTCTATATCAAGAAACTATTAAAATAACCAAAGATTATACTGTTAACTCATATAATAAAACATAATTTGGAAATTATATTAAAGAATGTGATAAAATAAGCAAGTACTCTGTAATCCCATATAATTAAAATGGTTGCAACCAATGTTAAACATAACCCCTAAAAATTGCAATGTTACAACAGAACCACCAACTTTTTTACTGTGTCAAAAAATTACTCGATTTGCAGTTCCTGTGATCAGTTTGTTCGTAACATGTTTGTGTATGTGTTAGTGTTGGCAACACCTGCTGAAAATAGCGTGTACAAACGGAATCNCAGTTTGTTCGTAACATGTTTGTGTATGTGTTAGTGTTGGCAACACCTGCTGAAAATAGCGTGTACAAACGGAATCGGCAAATTTAAGATTCCCGTCAAGAGATAACAACCGTGTTTAGATTCCCGTAACATAATCAGTTTTTAAAATACATAAAAGAACTGGAATTAAAGTACTCACTGTCTAGTACTTGTTGACAGGCANAGTACTCACTGTCTAGTACTTGTTGACAGGCACACACACAAAGGACGATACATTTTTCACGCAATTGCACGATTACAGCGTTTTGCTGGCTAGGCCAGTTTAATCAGGTGGCAAGTTGTAGGACACTGCAATATGGTGGAAGTGCACTGTTGGAGTAAACCTGGTGGCCAGGTGGCAAACTAGGGTGCGTGGGAAAATTGAAAATTTGCCTGTATAGCTGATGAGTGTGATTATTTTTATTTCGAGGTCTGGCAGTTCCTTGGATTTTGTTATACAGAATGAGTATAAAAGAATACCCCTACTTTGAAGGTCTATAATATCAAAACCAAACATCCTACAACCTTGGTTGAGCAATCAAATGAACCGTGGAAAGGTGAAGTTTGTTTACCATATCTTCATCAATGTTCAATGTGACCACCATGAGCGGCCCCAACGACATCTACGCGATAATCAAACTCGTTCCACACTCTTGTCAGCATGTCCGGTGTTAAGGTTTGGATGGCGTTCGTTATTCTCATTTTGAGGTCGTCAATGTTAGCCTGCAATGGTGGACGAAACGCTTGATCCTTTATGTACCCCCATAGAAAAAATTGTACGGGGTAAGATCTGGGTTTCTTGGGGGCCAGTTGCTCCTCGACCAATCCAGCATTGCGGTAATGTCTCGTTCAGGTATCCGTGAACGCTAGGTGCCAATGGGGTGGCTCACCATTCTGCTGGAAAATGGACCCCCCGCCGCCTTTTCTAACTGAAGAAACAGGCACTCTGTAAGCATGTCCAATTAAGGAATTCCCGTAACAGTGGGCTCGTGAAAAAAGAAAGGGCCGAAAACAGTGTCTTTGTATACAGCGCAAAACACGTTCACTTTGGGCGAAGCGCGCTCGTGTTCGGTGGTTTCATGTGGAGGCTCCTGACCCCATATCCGCACTTTGAGCCTGTTCACCTTACCATTTGTATGGAATGTCACTTCATCGCTAAAAACCAGCTTAGGCATGAAGGCATTGTCTACCTCGTTCCAAGCACATAAAGGAAACGTCAGACCGTCCCCTTCATATTGACGTGTCGAATGCGAGCTCGCTTCCCCCTCACCACCTCAAACCGAGTTACGAACGCTATCCAAACCAAAACACTGGACATGCTGACAAGAGCGTGGAACAAGTTTGATTATCGCGTAGATGTCGTTCGGGCTGCTCATTGTGGTCACATTGAACATTTATGAAGATATGGTAAACAAACTTAACAGTTNACGTAGATGTCGTTCGGGCTGCTCATTGTGGTCACATTGAACATTTATGAAGATATGGTAAACAAACTTAACAGTTCCACAGTTTATTTGATTTATCAATCAATGTTGTAGGTTGTTTGGTTTTGATAAGTTGGGGTATTCTTTCATACTCGCCCTGTAAATTGATGAGCTAATTAATACCAGCGTCTTGAGTTCCGAGCTATTGCTTAAAGGTGGTAGGGCTCTCACAACTCTGGTACTAAAGCAGGAATCAAATCTTTGTTGTGGGATGCTGCATGTACTGCAACTGGTTTGTCTTGTAGATTGCAGATTTAACCAGCTATGACTTGTTTAGTGTCTGCTCTGTGGCCATTTATCCTCTGCCTGAGTGTTGGTGGTGAGGCAAATGTATTTTGCATTAGTGTTGACATTGTGGCATATAAATCAGATTTTCTGTTGCACAGTTATAATTACCTGGGATGGGGGTATGTATGGTTGATGAGTCTGCTTTTGAAAGAAGTTGAGGGTTGGTGAATGGCACAGGAGCCACAGCGTTAGCCATTGCAGGGGTNTTTTGAAAGAAGTTGAGGGTTGGTGAATGGCACAGGAGCCACAGCGTTAGCCATTGCAGGGGTGGGACCCTCTGAGGGCAATAAGTTTGGTTGGCATTTGTGGTAGGCTGCAACTTTGGATGAACTAGTTTGTTGCAGAGGTTAAGTGGCCTTTTGAATACCAATCTGGGTGGTTTGGAGAGCAGGTCTTGTGTTTGTGGAAAGAAAGCCAGAATTTTGTATCCAGAGTGGAGAATGGGTGAGAAGTTTACTTGGGCCTTCATGNTTGTGTTTGTGGAAAGAAAGCCAGAATTTTGTATCCAGAGTGGAGAATGGGTGAGAAGTTTACTTGGGCCTTCATGACATGGGACCGCCAGGGGTATATCAGAGTTGTTGACCTTTGCTTGTGTTCCGGTATTTGAGATGGCTTGCTGAATCTGTTTGTGGATGAGGAATGCTCTGGCTATTTGTTCACACTGTTTGTCGAGATCACTTTTGGTGGAGCCGCTCTTTTGGCAAGACTGTAGGGTAGGAATTTTTTGGCATGGTATGAGTGGTAGCTGTCAAAATGAAAGTACTGGAGATGGGTTTGATGTGTACCCGTTTGAATTGTGACATTGTGGAGAGTCAGTTCAACATTCAGGAATATGGCATGTGTTTTGGAGTATGACCATGTGAACTTGAGCAAACTGTGTGTGTTTCAGTTGTTCAGAAAGTGAATTAGGCATTCAGCAGTGGAATTCCATATCATGAAGATGTCAATTAAACGCATCCAGCAGTGCGGTTGGGTTGGTTGGCGACCGAGGAAGTTTTTTTTCTAACCTGTCCATAAACAGATTGGCATAGGATGGGGCCATACGTGTACCAATCTCTGTGGCTTTGACCTGAAACTAATGCATATCTTGAAATCTTAAATTGTAGCCGAAGGTTAACCTGGCAAGTTCAACAAGGAATGCTGTAGAAGGTTTGTTGTGTGGTCTTTGCTTGAGTTTTATTTTTATGGCAGACAGTCTAGATGAGTGGGGAATGTTGTTATAGAGATATGCAACATCTATGGTGACTACGTATGCGTCTTGGGAAATGGTGCCAGAGGGGCCTGATTCCGGGCAAACATAATTGACCAACGATATAGCATTTCTCATCACATGTGAAGATCATCTAACTTTAATGATGCCAAATTTCCTTCAGCTGAATTTCTCCTGTATTCACAACATAAACAGGCAAGATGGCGGACATGCGAGTAAACTANGCCAAATTTCCTTCAGCTGAATTTCTCCTGTATTCACAACATAAACAGGCAAGATGGCGGACATGCGAGTAAACTATGCCAAACACTGTATATATTTGTTTAAATGAGTGTTGGGAGCTGCAAAATGTCTTTCTATGCTAAATGACATTTAATGATATCAGTCTGAATAAGTTTACGCTCTTCCAACAGCTCAAAATAGTAATAATTCGACAATAAACATAACTTTAGAGGTAGGTGACATGGCATTGTTGTTTAGCAAAATAAAATGCTACGCAGTTAACAGGCGTGTGTTTGCTCGCCAAATAAAAAATGCTGTCACTTAATCGTTTAAAAGATGAATTTTAAACAAACTGCTATCAGTACATTATGTACCTTGTACATCTCTTAATATTTGGATATATCTATTGTCCACTTAATTAATGATTAATTATTTGGACAACTAAGTCTAAGTCACTTTGTTCAAATATGCTTAATAATGGTGCTTCTTAACTCCAGGCTGCATGCTGGTTTAAACCGTTTTAACAAAGTGTAAAATTCCTGTTTCCGAAAAAAAAGTATTTGCGGTGAAGCAAAACTTTATGAAAATATGTATAAATCGTACATGCACGATAATATTAATTTNACGCAGTTAACAGGCGTGTGTTTGCTCGCCAAATAAAAAATGCTGTCACTTAATCGTTTAAAAGATGAATTTTAAAAAAACTGCTATCAGTACATTATGTACCTTGTACATCTCTTAATATTTGGATATATCTATTGTCCACTTAATTAATGATTAATTATTTGGACAACTAAGTCTAAGTCACTTTGTTCAAATATGCTTAATAATGGTGCTTCTTAACTCCAGGCTGCATGCCGGTTTAAACCGTTTTAACAAAGTGTAAAATTCCTGTTTCCAAAAAAAAAGTATTTGCGGTGAAGCAAAACTTTATGAAAATATGTATAAATCGTACATGCACGATAATATTAATTTTCAATAGTTTTGTGCAGACAATCTGTTTAAGAATGTTTGATAACTTCAAACCATCGAGTTTAATTAAAATAAGTGTAGTTTAATTTGGAAGATAGATGATATTTGGTAAAGGGAACTAAGGGTGTATGTTTTTTTTAACATGTTTGCATTTGTGTACAATATTGTTACATTAATAATGAATGATCTTATGTGAAACCTTAAATGTAACAGCCGAATGTGTAAAAACGATACTATGTATTGTACAATGTTATACTTTGTCTACATTTCTTACCCTTATAGCAGGTATAGAACTGGCATGGTGGATTTATTTGGGGTGTAATATGTTTCGTTGAGAATCACAGTGATTGCGACTTTGTCGGCCAGCACTATCATGTCTGGGTTGTTTTGAAGATCTTTGATGGATTTTCTATCGGAAGAGGTTATGTTGCTACTGTTAGGTAATGAGGTAGTGAAATCAGGGTCTGCCATGTTGACCAGGATGTATGTGATAAACTGCTCAAGGGGGTGCCAGTACTGAACATGACACAAATACTGTAGTAGTGAACATGATGCAAACTTAAAATCAGCCTCATCACGAGACAGTGTACGATATTTATACTGGTGAATGGGAGTCATTAAAGAGGTCCATTCACGAATTGATGGTCTCTGGTACGAGACGCTACANTATGTTGCTACTGTTAGGTAATGAGGTAGTGAAATCAGGGTCTGCCATGTTGACCAGGATGTATGTGATAAACTGCACAAGGGGGTGCCAGTACTGAACATGACACAAATACTGTAGTAGTAAACATGATGCAAACTTAAAATCAGCCTCATCACGAGACAGTGTACAATATTTATACTGGTGAATGGGAGTCATTAAAGAGGTCCATTCACGAATTGATGGTCTCTGGTACGAGACGCTACACTCTGGACCTTGATGCTACTCCACACGTGTGGTGTACAGAATGGTTCGTAGGGTCTACGGTAATGTTATATGGCACAGACTATAGGGTGCCTTGAAGGCTGAGGGTATATACAACAATACTTCTTTACATCTTGGTTTTGAACAGGTTTATTTAACGGGAATTTACTCATACTATAACGCCCTGTGAGTTCTGGCCTGAAGGGCTGGTTCCAATGTTCTGGCTACGCTTCCGATGCTTGGGGGCATTAGGTGACAGGACAGGTCCCTGAGTGACGATGTGGTTACTTATCCGCACTTGTTGCGTGGTAGTTGTTCCGGCAGTTGAGGTCTGGTGAATTGGATGGCTTGCATACATTCTGGCAGTTGATGATATCTGGTGAGCTGGATGGCCCTGTTTTAGACCCTTTGTCTGGCTGTTGTTGGTGTGTTGCACTAAGCTGGCTTCCTCTCGACGTGGTGCTTCTTGTTGAAGATCACTGGCTCCGTTCTCGGTGTAGGGTAGTAACTGACTGCTTACTTCCCTACCACGTACCGGCGAGGTGGCCCTGGGTGGGCCCTCGGCGCAGGGTTGCACTGGACTAACCCCACTAGCTCGACATGGCGCTCCTCGTTAGAGCTCACCACTCGACTCCTCCTTCTCGGTGCGTTATTGTGACTGACAAACTGACTGATTCGCGTCCCGGGGTGGTTATACTACTCGTCCGACGTGACTTTGGTAACTGTCCAACTGCTTCTGCCCCGCATTTCGCGTCCCAATATGGGTGACCCCTTAATGTTGCGACTGACTAATGCGGCTGACGGACGTGGCTGGGTTACGAACTCCCCAGCCTTGGTAACTGTTGCACTCACTTACTCTCTCGGCGCGGAGTATCGCAGCTTCCGACTGAACTCTCCATGCGGTGATAACGAACTGGCCCCCCTCTTCTCTCGTAAATTCGCTTATATCCTCTCTTACATGCCTCCCTCCCTAAGAGTTCCTACACGTGTCTCCCTTGTTCGGGGGAGGGAGGTGGGAGTATAGGCGCTGTCCACAGTGTACTTCATACACGCGCCATGGTTCTTGTTGGTGGGTGGAAGGAGGGGTGACCTGCACCCTGATACTTACCCTGTCAGCTTTCGTTCCACAACTCGTGTCCCAGTTGCCAAGGAGTTTAGTTTTGTTGGGGGGGGGAGAGTGCTCCTGGCAACACCTGCAAGCATGTCAGCTGTTTTCTCTCTGGCATGTTCTTGACTTTGGGCGGAAATACGCCCGAGTATCTCGTCATTTATCAGCGTTTACAAATTTCCCTAGTCTTGCTAGGGGGTGGGAGGAGACATGTGCTACAATGACAAGTATAATGACCTGCACGCGCTACTACATCTCGACTTGACCTCGGTATACGTTAATGGGCGACACGTGTCTTCCGGAATTTCCTACACTGGTTTAAGCTGGCAGAGGGGGGAAGGGGATTAGTGACAGCATCACTTCTAACACTACCTATATACGCCACGCGTCAACCTTTACTGGAACCTACAAGAGACCAGTTATGAAGCTATGTCCACTTCCAGTGAATTAATGATGGTGATAGAACAGTTTTACTATGTACTGATCCAAGTATAAATTATGATGATTACTTGGCTTATGAATAATTATATTGATCTTGCTCAAGCGTACAACTCACAAGTTATTGTGTATGTATTTCTTGTATCATTGTTTCAGTATTATCATTGGTAGTCATAAGTTGAGATGCAAAGCATTTAAGAAATCACTGAATATGTGTTGTAGAAAAAGTGGCTCAACACCTTTTTGGGGGCCGGCATGTTGAGACACAATGCTTGTTGGTGTATTGTGTTTGTGGTCCGAGAGGCAGAAACCTCAAGAACTAGCTCTTTTTTCAACAGCAAGGGGTCGCTCGTGGTCAGTTCTGACAAGTCTGGAGGAAGATAAACATCTTGCACGGTCGCATGCGGCTACTCGCTAATAAANCGTCTTGCACGATCGCATGCGGCTACTCGCTAATAAAGTGCTAAAAACATGTGCGAATCCAGTGTTTTAATCGCAAATATAAATCAGAATACAGTTCATGTAATTATTTTATGCAGTAGTTAACAATTCAAACATACAGATTAGCACCACCACCAACTTGTGTCTAATAGTGGTTCTAGAGTTTGTCTTGCAGTGGACACTAGCTGGTGCTCTCAACAAGATGCCAGGGTTTCTCTGAAAAGCAACATCACAGCGATGTGTAAAGTGGCAGTTAATGATGAATTTGCCAAAACTTCAACAACAGTCTTTTATTTTAAGAATATTTTATTTCACAAGTAAGTGATACAATTACACTCGTAGATCCTGTGAGCCAACTCGTAAATAAACAAAAAAGTGCTACAAACGTATTTTTCCACCCATTTTGCTCAAATTGTTAACTTTTTATAACCCAAATTTCTTACAGTTCCTCAAAAAGTGTTGTACAAGAGAAGTGACGGTACTAAAAGGGCTTGCAATGGCAGGTCCATCTCTAGNGTAATGGCAGGTCCATCTATAGAGATGACGGCACATACAAACATGCAGAGGGTCGACATTCACCTATTTTCAGAGTAGATTTCTAACCATACTGATAACAGTACATACATGTTACATCATTTAATATAACTAACATAATACCATGAGTCACACAAAATGCATATTAATTGTCTATGGGCCTAAAAAAAACTGCAAAACTATTAAAGTCAAACAAAAAATATAAAAAAATAATTGGCTAGTGAAAGATGAAGGTAATGTAAATGTAATATGCACAAAATTGCTTACACAAATATATTACAATTTTTGGAAAAATTGAAAATTACTGTTGCCTTGTAGTGCGCCTTGTTTTGGTGTCCAGGGAAACCCACCCTGCGCAACAGTTAGGTCTGTTTCTACAGTATTGAAATAACCTACAACTCAATTACAATGGCAAGACAACTACATCACCTCAATTGTGGCAGGGGCTTTAAGCAAATGTTCCATTTCACAATTTAATTTTGCTGTAACATTCCTGTTAAAAATGTAAAAATTTCAGTAATTCAAATCTTGTAGGATCTAAGCCACTTCATATTTCACATAAATGCATATTGTACTACAACAATCGTTTATTACTAAACAGCATCTTCAATTGTTGGCAATAGGGAAATTCTTTACANAATGCATATTGTACTACAACAATCGTTTATTACTAAACAGCATCTTCAATTGTTGGCAATAGGGAAATTCTTTACACATAGACTTTTTCCCTTAACACTATAAAATAACAACACATTCATCTGCCACACCACCAACAGAGAAACTGTAATAGCTTAATTTCTTAGAGAAATATATAACTGACTATGGTAATCAATAATTTTNACACCACCAACAGAGAAACTGTAATAGCTTAATTTCTTAGAGAAATATATAACTGACTATGGTAATCAATAATTTTCTACCAACAAAAGGCAGTAAAAGGTGTCTTAGCTGGCTGTACAATTTCACATTTCCAAGANGGTAATCAATAATTTTCTACCAACAAAAGGCAGTAAAAGGTGTCTTAGCTGGCTGTACAATTTCACATTTCCAAGAACATACATGAGCTGATGACTCACCAAGACAGCTTTGATTCTGTTACAGCACTTGTTTTGAAAAACTTGAATCCTTAGTTACTCCTTCATATCCAGTAGATGACTAATCACGGAGATACCAAACACAAATAATGNTGAAAAACTTGAATCCTTAGTTACTCCTTCATATCCAGTAGATGACTAATCACGGAGATACCAAACACAAATAATGCCAGGTAAGTGTTCGATTATCTGAATGTCAAGTACCATAGGAGAGGTATTCAACTGCACAGAGCATCGAGAATATTATCTACTAGTGGCAGACACCACAAGATGAAGGCGTGAGCTCACATGTGTACACACAGAACACAATAGGCTCCAGCGACTCGCACTGCGATCCTTGGCAATATATACTACCAGAGGATCAACGCCTTACATCCCACTTGCTTCATTCTTTTGTTTTCAAACCAATGCAGTGTGAACACANATACTACCAGAGGATCAACGCCTTACATCCCACTTGCTTCATTCTTTTGTTTTCAAACCAATGCAGTGTGAACACAGGCCACGGGACACAAAAGAATGTAAAAACCCATCAAATAAACCAGGTTAGGTTAACTTCGCCGAGAATCCCTGCGGAAAGCCGGAGCAAGCTGCCAGAATATCTCGACAGCAAGTGGGACACCCAAGTTATAATCATTTCTACAACAGTAAAGGTCAGATGGGATCCTATCGAAGACTAGTACCAGTAACATCAATGTGCATGTCGTTACCAGACTCTCGAAACTTTGTTCCAATTGTAGCACTACTATCCTGTCCTGCCCGTTACAGTACTGAACATGACATAAATACTGTAGTAGTGAACATGATGCAAACAGAACTTAACATAATGCAGATATCTGCATCATACATGTCAATAATTACAACCTCCTGATCTAGTAGCAGTGGTTTTATGAAAACTCAAGAAAAACTATAGGTTGTGTAGCACCAAATTATGTATTAAAATTAAAAGTTATTAAATAAGCGAAGGTAAAATTTAATAAAAATTAGGTAGACACAGTTAACATAAATAAAACTTGTGAATGACAATTTTTTTTACTTGACTAGTGCTGGCATACAAGACTCATTATAGCCATCAACATAACAATTAAGTACTCATGTAAATACCAAGGTGCCACAGATCAGCTATTTCTGAATTACAGCAGAACCTTACCATAAAGACACCTCACGATTTTCAGAAACAAGGTCGTGACAAGTAGGTCGTCAGATATTTTGGAGAATTTTGTACCAATATTGAACCGCCCCCAACCATTATACATCAAAATTTGCAATTTTTTTTATGGCCTATGTTTTGAACCTTTCTAGCATAAAAATTAAATTTAGATTTATTAAAATTAAATTTATTTTAATAGGTAGATGAAGCCTGAAAAAATTATACCTAATACATCGCCTCTACTTGCCTTCCGAAATGTTAAAAACAGAGCAACACAATGATATACGAAGAATCATTAAAGCCATGTTCAATTGCCTCTGGCATCAAATCAACATGATTGTGGTATGGAATATTAATTAAATACAATAGTTAGATGTCTTTCGAATAAAATGTTACCACAGAAGGGTATCTGTGACCTCCCCTATCGCCAAACATTTACAAAAACTAAAATTGAACACTGTACTTATTTGTGAACACAAATTCAATTTCTGTTGACCTCTTGCAAAAAAAAACCACAATAAAAATTGTGCTAAATGCTGCTTCTGTTAAGTAATTGTTAAAAAAACAGCAAAGGAGCTTCTTAAAGCTCATAGAAGAATCTGTTGTAGAAGAAACCCCCAAGAACCAACATTTTCAGAATTTTCCCGTTAACATCTGAGATGTCAGTCTTGGAGATTGTGGACGATCCTTTGGAACAGGAGTACCTACAAACCAGCTGTTTCAGTTAAACACCCTGTGCTGACTTTGATAAGGATACTACTGCAAAACGACCCCTCGGCTCATCATCTGAAGGTACAATAAGTTAAATTGACAAGATAACTGCATCTGAAAAAAAAAAAAGAAAAAAAAAGAAATCACTTAGCACTTGCTAAATTTGTTTTCAGTTGCAACATTCCATTTAGCATTGTGGATACCACACATTNAAAAGAAATCACTTAGCACTTGCTAAATTTGTTTTCAGTTGCAACATTCCATTTAGCATTGTGGATACCACACATTGTAAGGATATGCTGCATCAATTGCACCCTTCCTACCAACCTCCTTGACAAAAAATTATTTCTGACAGTCTACTTGANTTAAGGATATGCTGCATCAATTGCACCCTTCCTACCAACCTCCTTGACAAAAAATTATTTCTGACAGTCTACTTGATAATGTCTAAACAAACAAATTTTAAGTCTGACTCACTTTTACTCTTTGATGGATGGAAAAATGAACCCAGTAATATGAAGAATGTTGTTACAATGGTACACAATGTTAACGCAAGTACTGGAAAACCAAGCTGTATGTTTTTGGAGCCTTTTCATATGTCATGCGAGTCAGACACAGGAAACAAATTCTGTAAAATTTTAGAGGATGGAACAAAAAAGAAAAGAGACAGTATAACACACATTTCTACTGTACTGTGTCTGATAACACCAGCAATATGATAAAAATGAGCAAAGGTCATAAATTATGGAGTTCTGCCTGTAACTTACATGCTGAAAATCTGCTGGCTAAAGACCTGCTACCAACAAATGAATCATCAAAAGTAAATCATATTCTGAAACCAGGCCGCTGAGACTCAATACTTGTTGGCGTTTGTGGCCTGCAACGCCGAGAAATCGAGCCACAAACACAGATCCTGCTCACCACTGCATTGTTGAAAATGTGAGACAAATATGCAGGACTCTTCTGGACTCAGGTTCCCAATCTCATTTCATTACAGAAGAATGTGTGCAGCATCTAGGTTCGAAGAAAGAACGTAATGTAACCCCAATAAAGGAATAAATGAGGTAACTGCAGAAACCAAACACAGTGTTAAGATTTTGGTACTCTCCTATGTAACAAATTATACTGTTGCAATTGAGTGTTTGGTTTTACCCTAGATTTCTGCTAATCTGCCACAAAGATATGTAGATTGCCATAAATGGAATATTTCTACCAACCTCCACTTGGCAGACACAGCATTCAACCAGCCAGGAAACATTGACCTCTTGCTTGGAGCAGATATCTTCTTCGATATTCTCCACCCTGGAAAAACGATATAATCAAAGGAACACCTCATATTGCAAGACACCAAATTTGGGGGGATATCATCATGAAGATACCACGAGCCAGAAACTTACCAAGTTTTACTACAACAATCAAGAGATGCATATAGACGGCAGTCAGTTCAAGATATTTTAGGAAATAGAAGAATTACCAGAGATCCCGAAAACTCGAAGAAATCAAATGTGAAAGACATTTCAATTAAACATTTACTAGAGAAGAATCTGGACGGTTCACAGTTTGGTTGCCATTTTGATGTGACACCGCACAACTCTGGGACTATTTTATTATAACCTTGGCCACATTTATAAAAACCATTCGTACTTTTTTACTTTTGGAGAATGTAAACAACAGTTNTATTTTATTATAACCTTGGCCACATTTATAAAAACCATTCGTACTTTTTTACTTTTGGAGAATGTAAACAACAGTTAAATTAACTTAACTTAAAATTTCTGTGACCCTACACAATTGTTTTTTTTTTTAAATAAATTCCTTTTTGAAACATATTGACAGAAAAACACTTACACGATTATTAATTTGTACCAAAAATATTTTCTAGGTCATTAGTCTTCATATATTTTCCATTAACAATTATCTTCTTATTTACTGTTGCCGGAGAAGGGTTTACCCTATGTATCCTGTACCCATTGTAACTCAATTGTAAGGTCCTTCAAAAAAATTAATTTTTCTTCAAAATAAAAACATTTCCTTATCTATTACTGTATAATCTAAGTACAGTAGAACCTCAATTATCCGGGGTAATGGCGGGGAGGGGTAGCACGGATAATTGAAAACCACGGTTAATCGAGACACTTTTTATTTAACGAATTACATATGTACTGTAATATGGGTGTACAATGTCATGATATAATGTTATCACTGCTTGAAATATGAAGTAATGAGTCTTTGTTTTTTGCGGTTTGAAATGGTTTTCCTTACTTCAGTTCTAATTTTTCTCAAATTCATGACGTCATGGAAGTCAAAATTTTCCTGTTCGCAGAAGTTCAGGAGGATATCACCTGCTTCCATTGCTTGACTTGGCTGAATTTTTTCTTCTTCACCGCCAACACTGTCATCATTGTCATTCTCATCGTNCCATTGCTTGACTTGGCTGAATTTTTTCTTCTTCACCGCCAACACTGTCATCATTGTCATTCTCATCGTCTTCTGAATCATTCTGTTGTGCAGGTGGAGTACTGCTTGTGCTACCATAACGAGCTGCTATGTCACTGTCACTTAGACGTTCGAATCCCTCTTCATTAAAATCTTTTTGTAGCCAATCAACAATATCCTCTTTATCAACGTTAGTGAAATCTGGAATTGATGTGGCAAGCTCAAGACAAGCTTCTATAT
>NQII01003168.1:150736-162649 GCA_002778355.1 Clitarchus hookeri | reverse complement strand
ATCTACAGCACGGTTTATAATCGATACTTTTTTCTCTAGAGAAAGCACGACACGTTTACGTTTAGCACTCATTGTTGACCGCTCGGAAGGACTATGTAAAGCGACGGCCAGAACCAAACTGAGAAGTGTGAAATGAACAATTGAGCCGTTTGAAAAGGAAGAGAAGAGGGGACAATTTCTTAGACTAAAGTATGGCCGCTTACTAGCTAAATTCCTAGAAAATTTTAATAAAGGTTCGGCTGCATTTTTTTCTCGGTAGTACCGGGTCTCTGTCTGAAGTTTCTAGGAACTTATATACATTAAACTTCCTGCTTTCTCGCCTATGCCTTTCCTTTGTGCCTGTACGTTTTTTAGAATTGAACCCCTTACAAAAACAAAAAAAATTCTCCCGGAATAGTGAGCACGGTTAATCGCGACACGGTTAATAGAGGTTCTACTGTATATTAAAAGAATGATACAAGAAAGTATTTAAAAAATTTAATACCTAACTTATTATCTAAATTGCAGTCTTTCTGCTATACTATATTTTTTCTTCTTCCTTCTCTCCTTTTGTTTCACTTTTCTTCCCTTTACCTTACTACCTTTCTCATACTATACTTCCGCACTCTCTTCCTCTTACCTACTGTCCTAAATCTACCTCTCTGTTTCCTTTTCTTTTTCTCTACTGTCTTTATTCTCTTATTCCTTATCTTTTCCCTGACAACTTTACTGACGCTTTGTTTCTTCCTTTCATAACGTTGCCTAAACACTTCATAATGTTTGAATCTATGATACTCCTTACCCTTAGCAACTCTTGCCTGTTGCAATTCACTATCTGACCCCTCTCGCAGCTTTAATTCATTATTACAATTTATTTGAACCCCCTAACCTGAAGTCTCCCTTCCTTTATTACCTTTCTCTTAGACTTACCAACCTTACAACAGTTAGGTTCACTCTCCACTAAATTATCTGCAACTCTATCCTCTTTATTTATAACCTCTGCCTTTCTACCTTCACCAATTAACTCTTTACCTTCCTTGTCACAGCCAATATCACCTTCATTTTTTACTTCATTGCTGTTTATATTATTGTTACTCTGGGCAATTACTGTTGAAACCTTTCCCACCCTTTTTAGAGATTCAACCCCCCCACATATCTATATTTTTTATTCATTCTTTAAATTGTTTCTCACTCTGTTCTGCTTGACGCCTTCTTTCCTGTTTAATTTCCTGTATCATCTCCTGTTGTTCTTTCTGTACGGCCAACAGGAGATGCATCATTTTTGCTGACCATGTAGTTTCTAATTGCCCCATTTTTATTTTTATTACGACGTGGTCATTAATATAAATATTACCTTTAACCCTTTAACANTATAACAAAATTACTCGTTGCAAAATTTACACACTTGCACACGAAAAAAATAAACAAATAATAACTCTTGGCGAATGTACTTTATAATAACATAACCTGCAATACCCTTGGCCCAATTACTTGCAACGATGGCTTGACTGGTGATTCAAGATTTCTTACCATTGTAGTTGATGAATGTCGTCTCGTACCTGAAACTTCGGCGTCGTGCTGCTGGACATCTGGACTGGAACTGCCGCCGGTATCGTGTTGTTGCGCTTTTCGATGTTCGTCTTCACGTGGTTTAATTCGTGCCCCGCGGCTGGGTCGCCATTTTGTAAGGTTCGGCCGCTAGTTACTGCCGATGTTACGTCGCCACGGCATGCTCAAAGGTGGAACACAAGACTCAGTACAATTGAACGCCGATTCATTAAGAAATAAGTTCCAAGTTCCAGGTCAGTTGTTATATATGTTTATTTAACATTTAGCGACACAGTTCACAACCGAATCTCATATGCAGAGTACGAACATTCTCATATAAATATACCAGTGCAGAAAACAGCGCCACCATCGTTTACAGATTATTGAGGTCTCAAACTTGCATCGAAAGAAATATTAAATGCGTCAACCTCCCACACCGGCAGAGAAATAAAATAAAGTCTAGTTGCCGATGTGGGGGGTATCGTCNACGCAGAGTACGAATATTCTCATATAAATATACCAGTGCAGAAAACAGCGCCACCATCATTTACAGATTATTGAGGTCTCAAACTTGCATCGAAAGAAATATTAAATGCGTCAACCTCCCACACCGGCAGAGAAATAAAATAAAGTCTAGTTGCCGATGTGGGGGGTATCGTCCTGCCCGACGCGACCTAGAAGACCTTTGTTTNCCATCGTTTACAGATTATTGAGGTCTCAAACTTGCATCGAAAGAAATATTAAATGCGTCAACCTCCCACACCGGCAGAGAAATAAAATAAAGTCTAGTTGCCGATGTGGGGGGTATCGTCCTGCCCGACGCGACCTAGAAGACCTTTGTTTGACGGAACTGAAGGGCGACTGCCCTCGCCGCCGACTGACTTTAAGCGACTTAGTCTGAAGAAAACTGCTCCAAGAGCAACAGACAGACGCATCCTTTGTGTTCTGCCTCTCACCCCTCCCCACCAGACAAGGGCACAGCATCCGGCATTTGCCAGCAGCGTCATCCAACAATGCGCTGTGTCCCGCTCTCAACACGTTATCGTAACTACGCCGCAGGAACTAATAATGCGCCGGAGGAACTAAAACTGTTGATGCAGTCAACATACAGATAAACAAACTCCTTGTATAAAATTTGTACGACGCAGCCTGAAAGTTTCTAAATAATGCTGACGCTTCACAAAAACTTAAAACCACGATGTCTGAAACGAATCGGCAAACAAACTCCTGATAACCATAAAACTGCAAATGTCTGCCCGATAAACAAACTATCANATGTCTGAAACGAATCGGCAAACAAACTCCTGATAACCATAAAACTGCAAATGTCTGCCCGATAAACAAACTATCATGGGAAAATGGACCATCACTGCTTTAAAATTCAAACCCGATAAAAGTAATACGAAGCTTAGCAAACATTAAGAAAAATTAACAATATTGAAACACGTGTCCCGAAAAATAAGAATACTGCGTCATTACAAAGCTTACTACTGTGACGTACGGTACTGCCAGTGCACCTTTCCTAGCAACCAGGTGTTTGAAGCAGTTAGCCATTGACAAAAGAAAAACATATCCTGAGGCATCGGAAATTGTAATGCATGACCTTTATGTGGATGACTGCATGTCAGGTGCACAAACTACTGAAGAAGCTCTGTTAATACAACATGAATTGTTGCAGCTTTTGAATGGTGGTGGATTTCCTCTTTCCAAATGGTGCACAAATAATGCAAAATTGTTTCAAAACATTCCAGAGGAATTTAGGGATAGCAGCATTTCATTGCATCTGGACAAGAATGATAACTTCAGGACACTTGGACTGATATGGCATCATGCAGCCAATCAATTCCAGATTGTAAGTGGGCCTTACAGTAGGACATCATCAAAGATCTTTAACATTACCAAGAGGATGGTTTTGACCGTTATTGCATCAATATTTGATCCTCTCGGTTTGATCAGTCCTGTACTTATCTGTTGTTAAGATTTTTCTCCAACAGTTGTGGCAGAAACAATTATGATGGGATGAATTTCTGCCCTCAGGGCTAGGTACAACCTNAAGATTTTTCTCCAACAGTTGTGGCAGAAACAATTATGATGGGATGAATTTCTGCCCTCAGGGCTAGGTACAACCTGGCAAACTTCATATGAACAGATTCTCATCGTAGCAAACATCAGAACGGACAGATTTATTTTAGCACCAGGTACAACTACTGACATCCAACTTCGTGGCTTTTCAGATGCTTCTGAAAGGGCTTATGGAGCATGTCTTTACGTGAGCTTAACAAACAAAAAGGGAGAAACCATGTTCAAACTNACCAGGTACAACTACTGACATCCAACTTCGTGGCTTTTCAGATGCTTCTGAAAGGGCTTATGGAGCATGTCTTTACGAGAGCTTAACAAACAAAAAGGGAGAAACCATGGTCAAACCTCTATGTTCCAGATCAAAGGTTGCACCATTTAAGGCCTGATCAAAGGTTGAACCATGTCTAGAATTGTTCCAGAAGGCCAGAAGTGTCCATCAACCTCAATATAAGTCAAGCTATTCAATGGATAGACTATAACAATAGTTCTGGCCTAACTGTCAGCATCCTGTACAAAATGGAAGACATTCGTGGCTAACAGGCTGTGAGAAATTCAAGACAGCACATCAATGGCTGAGTGGAGACATTTATCCTCAAGAGGACCCAGCGAGGGGCCAGTCCAGATCAGCTTATAGAAAACACATTGCGGTGCCATGGTCCATCATGGCTTTCAGACTCCTCCATACCATGGCCTACAAGTACACAGCCTATCATTCAAGATGTACCTTAAGAACGTAAACTTAAAATCAGCCTCATCACGAGACAGTGTACGGTCATTTTACTGGTGAATGGGAGTCATTGAAGAGGTCCATTCTCAAATTGATGGTCTCTGGCACAAGTAGCTACTGTCTGGACCTTTACTGGAACCTACAAGAGACCAGTTATGAAGCTATGTCCACTTCCAGTGAATTAATGATGGCGATTGAACAGTTTTACTATGTACTGATCCAAGTACAAATTATGATTACTTGGCTTATGAATAATTATATTGATCTTGCTCAAGCGTACAACTCACAAGTTATTGTGTATGTATTTCTTGTATCATTGTTTCAGTATTATCATTGGTAGTCATAAGTTGAGATGCAAAGCATTTAAGAAATCACTGAATATGTGTTGTAGAAAAAGTGGCTCAACACCTTTTTGGGGGCCGGCATGTTAAGACTAAATACTTGTTGGTGTATTGTGTTTGTGGTCCGAGAGGCAGAGACCCCAAGAACTAGCTCTTTTTTCAACAGCAAGGGGTCGCTCGTGGTCAGTTCTGACAAGTCTGGAGGAAGATAAACATCTTGCACGGTCGCATGCGGCTACTCGCTAATAAAATGCTAAAAATATGTGCGAATCCAGTGATTTAATCGCAAATATAAATCAGAATACAGTTCATGTAATTATTTTATGNGCTCGTGGTCAGTTCTGACAAGTCTGGAGGAAGATAAACATCTTGCACGGTCGCATGCGGCTACTCGCTAATAAAGTGCTAAAAATATGTGCGAATCCAGTGATTTAATCGCAAATATAAATCAGAATACAGTTCATGTAATTATTTTATGNGAAATCACTGAATATGTGTTGTAGAAAAAGTGGCTCAACACCTTTTTGGGGGCCGGCATGTTAAGACTAAATACTTATTGGTGTATTGTGTTTGTGGTCCGAGAGGCAGAGACCTCAAGAACTAGCTCTTTTTTCAACAGCAAGGGGTCGCTCGTGGTCAGTTCTGACAAGTCTGGAGGAAGATAANCAATTGTGGCAGGGGCTTTAAGCAAATGTTCCATTTCACAATTTAATTTTGCTGTAACATTCCTGTTAAAAATGTAAAAATTTCAGTAATTCAAATCTTGTAGGATCTAAGCCACTTCATATTTCACATAAATGCATATTGTACTACAACAATCGTTTATTACTAAACAGCATCTTCAATTGTTGGCAATAGGGAAATTCTTTACACATAGACTTTTTCCCTTAACACTATAAAATAACGACACATTCATCTGCCACACCACCAACAGAGAAACTGTAATAGCTTAATTTCTTAGAGAAATATATAACTGACTATGGTAATCAATAATTTTCTACCAACAAAAGGCAGTAAAAGGTGTCTTAGCTGGCTGTACAATTTCACATTTCCAAGAACATACATGAGCTGATGACTCACCAAGACAGCTTTGATTCTGTTACAGCACTTGTTTTGAAAAACTTGAATCCTTAGTTACTCCTTCATATCCAGTAGATGACTAATCACGGAGATACCAAACACAAATAATGCCAGGTAAGTGTTCGATTATCTGAATGTCAAGTACCATAGGAGAGGTATTCAACTGCACAGAGCATCGAGAATATTATCTACTAGTGGCAGACACCACAAGATGAAGGCGTGAGCTCACATGTGTACACACAGAACACAATAGGCTCCAGCGACTCGCACTGCGATCCTTGGCAATATATACTACCAGAGGATCAACGCCTTACATCCCACTTGCTTCATTCTTTTGTTTTCAAACCAATGCAGTGTGAACACAGGCCACGGGACACAAAAGAATGTAAAAACCCATCAAATAAACCAGGTTAGGTTAACTTCGCCGAGAATCCCTGCGGAAAGCCGGAGCAAGCTGCCAGAATATCTCGACAGCAAGTGGGACACCCAAGTTATAATCATTTCTACAACAGTAAAGGTCAGATGGGATCCTATCGAAGACTAGTACCAGTAACATCAATGTCCATGTCGTTACCAGACTCTCGAAACTTCGTTCCAATTGTAGCACTACTATCCTGTCCTGCCCGTTACAGTACTGAACATGACATAAATACTGTAGTAGTGAACATGATGCAAACAGAACTTAACATAATGCAGATATCTGCATCATACATGTCAATAATTACAACCTCCTGATCTAGTAGCAGTGGTTTTAAGAAAACTCAAGAAAAACTATAGGTTGTGTAGCACCAAATTATGTATTAAAATTAATAGTTATTAGATAAGCGAAGGTAAAATTTAATAAAAATTAGGTAGACATAGTTAACATAAATAAAACTCGTGAATGACAATTTTTTTTACTTGACTAGTGCTGGCATGCAAGACTCATTATACCNCAACCTCCTGATCTAGTAGCAGTGGTTTTATGAAAACTCAAGAAAAACTATAGGTTGTGTAGCACCAAATTATGTACTAAAATTAATAGTTATTAGATAAGTGAAGGTAAAATTTAATAAAAATTAGGTAGACATAGTTAACATAAATAAAACTCGTGAATGACAATTTTTTTTTACTTGACTAGTGCTGGCATGCAAGACTCATTATACCCATCATTAGGTAGTTGTATTGTTAATTCATGTCATGTAAATACCAAGGTGCCACAGATCAGCTATTTCTGAATTACAGTAGAACCTTACCATAAAGACACCTCAGCTAAAAGTCTTTGTTCCAGCACTGTTCATCCAGCAGTCTATAAAACGAGAATTTTGTACCAATATTGAACCACCCCCAACCATTATACATCAAAATTTGCAATTTTTTTATGACCTATGTTTTGAACGTTTCTAGCATAAAAATTAAATTTTGATTTATTAAAATGTAAATTTATTTTAATAGGTAGATGAAGCCTGAAAAAATTAATGGACTCGCCGAATATGTAGCGGAGATGAACGGATCCGAAATGTTAAAAACAGAGCAGCACAATGATATACGAAAAATCATTAAAGCCATGTTCAATTGCCTCTGGCATCAAATCAACATGATTGTGGTATGGAATATTAATTTAATGCAAAAGTTAGATGTCTTTCAAATAAAATGTTACCACAGAAGGGTATCTGTGACCTCCCCTATCGCCAAACATTTACAAANCTCTGGCATCAAATCAACATGATTGTGGTATGGAATATTAATTAAATACAATAGTTAGATGTCTTTCAAATAAAATGTTACCACAGAAGGGTATCTGTGACCTCCCCTATCGCCAAACATTTACAAANGTTAGATGTCTTTCAAATAAAATGTTACCACAGAAGGGTATCTGTGACCTCCCCTATCGCCAAACATTTACAAAAACTAANCACAGAAGGGTATCTGTGACCTCCCCTATCGCCAAACATTTACAAAAAATTTAATTGAACACTGTACTTATTTGTGAACACAAATTCAATTTCTGTTGGCCTCTTGCAAAAAAAAACCAGAGCATATTTTTTAAGAATAGTCATAGTAGTGTTATTAAGTAATGTAATTTGTTAAAATTATATGATCTGCATCTGTTAGAGCCACTGCAAAAATCAGTGTAATACGTGAAAAAAGCTTGTCTGGGCACTGTCTTACTTTCTGTTTGCACTGGCTGACTCAAGCCGCATGTTTAAAATACCCATAAACCAAAAAACTCATCACGAGAAAACCTTAGAGGATAACATACTTGATAAAATTAAATAACTATTTTCTGAAATTATGTTCCAAGCTAAGGTAAGTGTGATTGTGTTACATCTAGCTTTTCAGTGTATTGGAAAGTAGGTTATGTAGCAGACAAGATGACACAATAGCACTTCAAAAGACACACAAGAAACCAATGACATAAAACATACATACAATTTGTAATGAATAGCACTTGAGAAGAATCTACTATTACATCAACATTACACAAATACTCAAACATTACTGCGAATAAGATGTGTTTTATTAGCATCTGAAAATAAGTATAGAAATAATTTGAAAAAAAAAAAAAAGGGCTCAAACTAAGGATTAAATTAAAATTCAATGTAATAAAGCTTTCCAAAGAATGTGAAGGTACTGTTCAGGCAGAAATTTACTTTAGTTTTCAAATTAATGAAACTAATCATCCCTCTTTCACAATTCATGCAAAAGAAGCAAATTACATGAAAAGTTACTGAATTTTCTGTAGTCTTGTGTGGAGAAATATTTAATACAGTTCCTTGAAATAATTGTACCATGGCTAGAAAGCATGAAGTAATTTTTAATCTGAATAGGACTTTTAGTTTTTCTGCAAAAGTTTTGCACTAAACCTTTGAAATATTCTGTAGTGGAAATAGTAAAAAAATTTAGTTCAAAATCAAATAGCACAAATTATGAAAACGCCCAGGAATTCTTATGCACAATCCCTCGTAAATGATAGCATACTCCTCCGTCGTTCTGAAGTGAAGTCAGCAGCATCGTATATTTAAAAAAAATCGGATAAAATCTGACAGTTGGGGTACTTCACACGTTTCTGAAGTTCTACTTTTGGTTACCGATTACGTATCATTCCACTACATGTAAACATAAACACTGCCATGTGACTTATACAATTTAAATGTCAAATGTCTTGTTTACTGTTTTCAGCTGTTCAAAGAAGTCTGTCACATTTCAAAAACAATTTCGTAAGAATGTTCACAATTTAGGCCTTTAACCATATTTAGGTCAGCTTTATGACTTAACAATGTAATTATGTATTGACAACAGTTTGTACAGTAATTATCTGACATATTGTCAACATATTTGTGTTATACACAATATAGCACATTACACATAGTACACTTTAATATTTTGTCATGACTGTGTTTAACCCTGTTACAACTATGGGGGGGAAAGAGCTGTAGTATTTTACCTCTTGTTATTTCGTAAAAAGGGCGGCCTCAGTTGGAATAAATATTAAAACAAAGGAGTAACCAGCCCAACAAAATACAGTAAATTCAAGCATGCAACTAGTGTCGCTTATTTATTGTACGTAGCAGCAACAATCTTAAAAAATAGTGGTAAACATGCATACAAATAGGCCTACTGTAACATTTATTCCATTCATATTTCTTTGCACAGGTACTTAGTTTTACTAGGTTTATTTACATAAATTTTCTGATTTGTTTTAATAATTTGTTGGGATTGTGGCAAACATTCAATTCACACGAAAGTAAGCACGTTACACAATTGTGTTTTAAACCCCTAGAGGATCGTTATTTTGTGGTGATAAATAAATCGACGTGACTTTCAAATAATAAATTAAGTTATAAAAACAGTTCACGGTTAAAACCTATAAATTGTGCATGTCCAATATTTGCAATCATGCACACACTGACAAAGCATTAGGCCGGGCAAAGACGCAAACAGTCCAAATGTATGTATTTCAAAGCTGCAGTTTATAAACTACACAGGGCGCAAGAACGCAACGGTCTGTCAACTTTCAACTTATTGTGTTTTTGCTTGCGTTTTAAGCTTTCTAAATTAACAGTGATTGATTGCAAAATCATTTTACACTCATACAGAAGGCTGTGATTTTCAATTATTATTATTATACTATTTGCTTGTACAATGAATGTTGGCCAACATTTAAGCATTAAATTATAAACAAACAGTATAATTACATACTAAAATAGCTTAGTATCGCCATCTTGCTAAGAAAATTTAATAGTGTTCTTATAAATTCATTATTCAGGCATTTAAAAACTATATGTCACTTCACAAAGCTCAAAATTAAAATAATATATGTGTTTGTAATAAACAAATATGTTTGAAAAAGGAACAAAAAAAACTTTTTTCATCGAAAATGATCATTGAAATAAATTTTTGTACTTTTTTGGTGGTATTTTAATTTTACAATGTTAGTGACGTCTTGCACCATGCAATGTTTATAAACTATCCTAATTTTCTTGAATTGTGTCACTCGCAACCAGGCGGCGGTTGGGTAAAGGCTAGTTCTCCCCTTCTGGCCTAGCCTTGCTACTCTTCAGGTAGATCGGTCAGCTACCAAGGTCTTAGGGTTGGTAGTCACAAAAGGACACAATGGATTCGACACGGCGACAGGAAGTTGGAGGTAAGGAGCATAGGAGAGTGGTGACTTCTGTCCCTCTTTCCTCTGCTACTTTGAGCTCAACACAACACAACACAACATAACACAGAATGGCACCAACCAAGTAGGAGACACACAGCACCAACAGGAAATCAGATGCAACCTCGTGTTGCTGTTCCAACAAAAAACATCTTCTCACCATTGAGAGAGGAAGACTATTCAAACTCCTTCAGATGATAGCGACGACAGCTCCAAAACAGCAGCAACACATGAAAACACTTGTCGAAAATCACTTACTCCCCAGACACCACAAAACTTAAATTCACGAACCTTGTCGCCAACAGGCAACACCTGAAAGTGCTTATAAGAAAGAAGCAGCACTCTGATTTCTGCGAGTTCCTAAAACGTTATAATATACCCTATTACACACATACTAAAAAAAAATTAAAAGGGCAATAAAAATAGTCATTAAAGGATAAAAACACACAGACAGACAACACTTATATAGAGAGTTCAAAGAATATGGCTTTAAATAAATTTCTATCTTGCGATTCCGAACACTAGCCGACAACTTGTTGTCTATGGAGTTGTAATACAACACAATGAAATCGATGTACTAAAAATACCCACACTATATTACACATCAATTTGCATAGATCTGTACGAACACCGCGCTGAAGATGTGGTACAGGGAAAGAGATGTTGTGCACTGGGCCACACTCAGAAATACTGCATACTTCCACCAATCTGCGCTCTGTGTACGGGACCGCACACAAAGGCAAATTGTACCTTTAAAGAACAGGACAAAGCAAAGTGGAAATGTACACTCTGCAAGAAAACAGGACACTCTGCTGTATGGAAACACTGTGAAGCAATCCATAAGCACATTGAGGCACGCAAACAAAGGATGGGACCTAAACCCACCAAACAAACACAAGACACTATGCAGAAAACCCGGGTAAACACGCAAGCAAACATTCAGTCAAAGACTGAATTCCCTCCCCTTAAATGCAGACTGAACAGGAAAATACTCACATGGAACAAGCACCCACACAACAGCAAAGGGAAAAGTCACAACAATACAGGAGAAGGGACAACACAACAGAAAATGCAGTCATGATAGCAGAAATGCATGAACTGGCCGCTTTTCTGTGAGAAACTCACTTCGTAACCATAATGGACCACTTTAAGCCCATATCACACAGGCGAAATCCATGACGACACTACAGGAGAGCAGATGCTGCTTCTCACAGCACTCGTCACTTTACCTCATTAAACAAACAAGTACTTTAGGACAACACTAACTAATACACAAAATGAAAATAAAATAAGGTATAAACATAATATAAAAAATATAATAACTGCAATAAAACACCCCAAATTGCTGTAAAAGTAAACTCTTAACACATTGTGTACACCTTTTTGTCTCTGAATTCTCTGATCAGTCAGGGACGGAATTTAACATGTTTTATAAAACTACATGGTTCTAGCTGAAACACTTCAGTCGTCTGCACACAGGGCTAGACACACTTATTTAGTTATTTCACTACACT
>NQII01003168.1:128188-150605 GCA_002778355.1 Clitarchus hookeri | reverse complement strand
GGGGGGGGGGGTGTGCTAACCTAACCAAACTAAACAAAATTGATATAAAACAAAACCTTTTTAAATGATAAAAAAAAATAAAAAAAATTTATATACAACACTCAATACTAACAACTCATAATAACGCACCGACTTGAAAGTTTGTTTCAGGTCGTGGAAGAGGATTTCAGGGGTGGGTGGGGGATCTGGTTTTACTGGATTCTGTATAGATTCTGATACCAAGGGCCCCTCCAGAACTAACAGACTAATAATGATTTCTAAATATCACAAGACAACACGATGAAACGTACCCCGTGGGCTGCCCTGGGAGACTAGGGACTCTCCCACACATTACATGCGAAAATAATTAGCATACTTGCACACTACAGACCAACATGTTAGACAGACATCAAGACAGACATTCACACCAGCCGCTTCACTAACCCGCCGAACACAACAAACACGTAATTTTACTTATAATACGCAACACCAATAAACAGCCTAATACGGGTCCGGTGCCCACAAATCACAACTACACGGCCATCCACCGCCGACACAAAGATTTGAGTATGTGTCGGGGTGCATTGGATTTACAAATACCCTGTGAGTTATGGGACTCCCGGTCTCACACCAAGGCCATTCGGTGGCATATGGGATATGAGGGTTCAGCGGTTGAATTGCGTAATTGCGTTCTTACGCTTGTTGCGTAGTTTACAAACCCGGCCAAACAGAAAATAAGCTTTCACACGTTGCGGTCCCGACACGTTACAGTATATTTGTTCCTGCCGTGGAAAAAAACAAACTTATCACATCATAACTTGACTAGATAGATTTAAAGAACACAAACTTGATGTGGTAATTTTAAGTATATTTCGCGGGAAGAAAACTAACGCATATTTAGCCAAGAGATCCACGCCATGTTATCATAACGTCGCTGCAACCAGGAAGTTATTCCCGGCTCCCGCGCTTTCCTTCGTTAGTGTGTGGCGTGTTGCTGACGTCACTGGGAGTCCGTTATAATGGGTCGTTCGCGGACGAGTCGTTCACAGCCAACGACTCGCTGTCGAGAGCGACTCGCGAGCTGCTCTTTTTTAAAGAGTCGACTCATTCACGAATAACCAGAGCTACCGCTCGGCAGTTCGCAACGCTCAGTCAGCCTAAAAGGCGACAGCTCATCGGCTCTTTGGAGAGAGAGAAAAACTGCTTGTGTAGCGTTTAACTATCGCATTCGGTGGGTATATATCCTCTTTTTACGAGCACGCAAGCTATAAATTCGAAGATAGACATAACTCAATGTGGCTATATATTTCCAAGCGTGGACAAAAACATTAGAGCATAATAAGAGCAAGGTTTTCAATATATTTTCATTAAGTATTTTTCTAATATTTTGGCAGCAAAATAGTTTTAGTTTGGGAATATTACGTTAAAACATCATTCACTGCTCGCTCTCGAGTTTTCTACAAATTTCAATTCACAAAAAAAATATATTACTCTAATAACAATGTTAAAATTACTATACATTATAATTATGCTATATTTTACATTCTAAATTAATTTAAAAACAACATAAAATTGTTACTAACATAATTACAATACCTTAAACCGTGTAGAACATGCTAGTCACAGGTCGCGAATATCCCAAAAAGATCTCATTTTGCTGACAAAAATGTGTGCTTTTGCCCTAAAGAATTTGTATAATGTCTCTTGTATGTGCAGTTTACAGTATAAATATATATGTAACACACAGTTTCAGTACTCTGATTACCATTATTATAATTCCGAACAATATGAAGAAATAAGTCACACTACTTTTTAAACCTGCAATTTCAGTTTTCAACTGTATGTAATACATGTTACAATTGGTCTTAGTCACGGATAGTATACTTTACTCAACTTTAAATATTACAGCTCATAAAAAGTTATCTCTGCAAAATATTTTACAAATTCTCACTCAAAAATAATATCTGCGACACTGATTTTCCTGACAGCCTATTTATTTTTTCTGTAATAACCTGTCCTGCCTTGGAAAAAACTCTCTCGCACGGAACAGAAGTCACAACCGCACACAAACGTTTTTGTGCTATTTGATACAGTGCTGGGTAAACTTGGCGCCGCTCAAACCACAAAGTAAATGGATTTCCATTCCGAAGAAGCAGTGGTTCCTGAAGGAATTTATCCACTTCAACGATCCCGGCAGCTTTTGAATTGGGATTACTGATCAATTTTGACACACTTCGATCAAATTCATCCCATGTGGCTGACCCACTTTCTGTTATTATGTCTTCCACTGCAGCTATTATGTGGGTGCTTGACTTTCGTGCGAATGTCTCGCAGTGTGTAATCAGCGATTGCTTGATTCTCTCAGAGCATCGTGAGTCGGAGAAACCATGAGATTTAAATCTGGGATCCAAAAATGTAGCCTCTGCAAACACTTTGTTTTCTTCGACCCCTTCAAAGCGTTTATTTAAGGCTTCCGCCAATCGCTCTGCCATTTTCTGAACTGGATCATCTTCAGTGGGTTTATTAATAAATCTGTTACACCATCATTTTAGTGATTTGCTAAAAAAAAAATAACTTTCGAAACAGTGTCCTGTTTTTCAGAGCTCATTTCTTCCGTACAGTCCTTGAAAATTTCAGCAATTCACATACCTGTCCTATGCAGTTCACGTCTTCGTTCGTGATTATCGGAAGGTCATGATAGTTGATGGCTATTGTGGAAACTAGGGCCGTTTTGACATCAATAATTCTTTGTAGCATATCATAAGTGCAGTTGCACCCTGTGATAACATCCTGTTTTAGTTTTAGACATGGCTGGTCTAGTTGTTCTTGCATAGCCTTCAGTTTTGTACTGGCTTGTGGGCTTCTGTTAAAAAATTCCACAATAATTTTCACTTTCGAGATCAGCTCCTTAATTTTCGTGCTCTGAAGACCATACTGCACTATCAGGTTTAGGTTATGGGCGAAACATGGGATGTGCATCCATCCTGTCAATTTAACAGCTGCAACTATACTGGCTGCATTGTCACTTACAACTGCAACAATTTTTCCATCAATGTTCTACTCTCATGTTAGTCGTTTTAGTTCTTCAGCTAGATTTGCAGCTGTCTACTTGTCGTCATATCTGAAACACTCTAGCAGGGAGGAATTTAGCTCTATGTCTTTGTTGATGTAGTGAGCAGTGACCGGCAGGTAGCATTCGTTATTTATTGAAGTCCACCGCTCTGTGGTGATTATAATCACCTCAGCATTCGCTATTTCAAGTCTTAGTTTTAGCTTTGTCTGCTCATATATCTGCGGTAATAAAACAGTGGAAACTATTTTCCGAGTGGGTAGTTTATACCCACTATTCAGTTTCTGAATAAACTTTTAAAATGTGGACTTCCTACAATTTGAAATGGAAGATAATCTTCGACAATGGTTTCAATCAGTGTAAAGTCTATTTCTTTAGTTTTTTTTATTAGTTAGTGGTTTCTGCAAATACGATGATATTGAACTCTGACCTTTACCACTTCTAGGCAAACTTGTTTCTACTGACTGAACTTTTTTTCTGGGCCCTATTATCTGGTTATTTAAAGGTTCGTATAGATGCCTACTAGAAACTGAAGTTACTGGATCGTCTGGAATGTCATCTTGCACATCAACTCTTAAAATGATTGCAGGTGTCAAACGATGTAAGGACAGAGAAACTCCTGGGAGCACTGTACGTACATGGCGATCAAGATTATTATAAGAAATTAATTAAAAACAATAATTACACTTAGCTTTTCCATCACTGTTACTTACTTATGAAAGGTAGTTCCAAATTTAGCTCGTTTTTCGTTGTTTACTAGAAGCCATTACTGCCTCCACTAAAATTCAGTTTTATAAAAAATAAGGCACTTAAAAGTTTAAATATCAGGCTACCGTTTTCACATAATGTATTACGCGATTGAAGTATTTACTTCAGCTCAGTGGTGTGAGTCACTCTTAGCCACATTTATACACTCGACTCTTTGAATACCGACTGACTCGCGAACGAGATGACTCTTATCAACGGCTCTCCACAAAGAGCGAGAGTGAGTGAGCTAGCTCTTTGGAATGAACTGGTTCGACACATCACTATCTCGACCCAAGGAGTGTCGTAGCAGCTATAGTGCGGGACTGTATAAACTTGCAGTTCGCAGTGTAACGTCCTAATTCATTACTTGACTGAGTGTTTCCAAAATGAGTAAGACTTCTAAGTATAAAGTTAATTGTGCTGTGGCACAGTGCACTAATTGGGGATCAAAAACGACTGGCGTTTTATATCATAGATTTCCAAAAAACGAGGATCTCGAGCACGAGTGGGTATTGAGCTGTAAGCGGAGAGACATTTTTAATCCCGATAATTCTAGAGTCTGCTCTGTTCATTTCCGCCGAGAAGATTACCAACGAGACTTGAGAAACGAACTGTTGGGATTACCACAAAGAAAAATATTGTACCCAGATGCTCTTCCATGTCTACGAATTGTAAATTGGCATGGGGATACAGTTTCAGTTTCTAGCACCATGACCAGCCCAAGCACTGTTAGCAGCCAAACTGAAGAAGAGGTATTTATTTCTTTATTTCTTACTTACAACACTGTATTTAGGGCACGTTTATACATCACTCACTCTTGATGCGTGGTGTGGTAGTCAACGACCAACATTTTTCAATAACAAAAGTGCATTGTCGGCGGGAAAAAAAACGTTATAGACTGATATTGTATTCGAAAATTGTACATCTTTGAAGTGCCAACTTTGGCGTGATTGAGTCTCCAAATTATTCTCAAATGACGTAATATGTACCGTTATTGTCTCATTAGCTTCCCCCCCCCCCTCCTCCACAGGGCTCGGAGAACNCCTCCTCCGCAGGGCTCGGAGAACGCCCGCATGTATGCATTCACGCCTTTCCCAACATTCCGAAATAATATTTACAAGCTTGTGAACTAGAAAAAATTAGTTTCTAGGACTTTCAATATATTTGGGAATGTTTATATTACTTATTATTTAAATCGATTAAACATACAACTAAATCTTTAACTTATAGATTCCGAATGAAAGAAAATTACGGTATGAAGCTAGAAGTGTGAGGAAACGAGCTCTATTGACTTTAGAGAATGCATCCCCCAAAAAGAAAAAAATAGACCAGGTGAAAATCACCGAGCAGCTTCAAAATGAAGAAATATTGAGACTTCGTAAACAGGTGGAAACTTTGGAAAAAGGGAAGCAGCTTTGAGAAAGCGTAAAGCACATAGATATGTTGTTTTAGTAAAAACACGATCATCTTCACCAAAAGTGAAATTGTAAAACTTCTACCTAAGTGTTTTACACAAGCACAGATTCGGTGTCTTGTGAGCGGAAACAGCCAAGTAAAATGGTCTACAGAGGACATAGCAAATGCCCTAACTTTGAGGTCGCTTTCAATAAAAGCATACAATTATTTGAGGGAAAATAACATTCCCTTGCCATGCTGTTCAACGCTACAAAAATCAATTCGGCAGTTTAAATGTGGACCTGGAATTTTGAAAGAGGTGTTATGCTTGTTGAAAGGCAGAGCAGAAAACTACAACGAGCATGAAAAGTTTGCTTGTTTGACATTTGACGAAATGAATACTGACCACCGCATTTCATATGATTCGTCAGATGACCGCATATTACGACCTCACAGCAATGTGCAAGTAGCGATGGTGCGTGGACTCTTTTCTGCATGGAATCAACCCGTATTTTACGACTTTGACATAACAATGACTTCCAAATTGTTAAAAAACATAATCAGGGAACTTGAAACTAGTTGCATTCGTGTGGTCGCAGTATTTTCTGACATGGAAGGAAAAGTTCTAAAGTGTGGAAGGAACTAAATGTAAACACTGAAAAAACTTTTTTCACCAATCCTACTGATGACAAAAGGAAAGTGTGGGTGTTTTGTGATGTGCCACATTTGTTAAAGTTATTGAGAAATCATTTTTTGGATGAAGGTTTGACCTTATCTGATGGTTCAGCATTTCAGAAGAAGACTATACAAAGCCTGTTAGAAAATCAGAAAAGAGACGTCTCAACTACACATCACATCAATGAGACTCATCTCAGCGTGACTGGCAGATCCCGCCATAATGTGAGAATGGCTGCTCAGTTATTTTTCAGGCGCACTTCTTTAGCAGTTCGTTATAAACTAGACAAAAAAATTGAAAGTAACTTTATTGGGCTTGTCAATGACACCTTTGACGTGTTGAACTGGAGGGTATCGAAATACGATAACACCCTACTTTAAAGTGGCTACGGCTTAAATTTGAAGATTCAAGAAAACATTTTGAAACACTTTTTGAAAGTGATTTCAGAAGTTAAAGTAGGCAACAGGAAAAATTTGCTTCCATTTCAAAAAGGTTTCGTTATTTCCATAAAGTCTCTTTGTGGTCTTTTTGAGGACATGAAAAGTACAAAACTGTCTTACATTTTGATTACAAGATTAAATCAAGATTGTTTAGAGAATTTATTTTCCCGTGTGGGAGGCTTAGGAATTTTTTACAACAATCCATCCCCGTTCGAAGTTGGTAACAGAATTCGCCCCCTGTTACTGTTACTTGCAGGCAGCAACGACCTTCCTCTCTCCAGTGCAGTGTCTGTAGAAGCTGAATGTGTTGCATCAGCAAATTATGAAGGTGTTTCTCAACCAGATACTAACAGTAACGAAGATTTCTTAAACTTTGTGACGAATGAACTGTGTATAGATGTTGTTCAGGAGCCAGCAACAGTTGCACCTCCTAATGAATCCGAGGAATTGAAGTTATTACTAATGAAAGACTCTAGCAATGACTCAGAAAATGACATTAATGACGACGTGATCAAATACCTCGCCGGTTATATTGCCTTTAAATGTCGCTCTGTAGATGAGAGCCTGGGTAGCCCTATGAAAGAAGATAAAATCGTCGTCGGTCAGGGTGTGCCTCACGACTGGATATCAATCGTTTCAAAGGGCGGACTCGCTCGTCCGACTGAGGAATGGTGCCAGAAAGTGATGCAGTTCGAGGTATTGTTCGGTGCCATTCATGGACTTCAAAATTCAAAATGTGAACGAGTGATGCAGATACTGACTTCTATAATTAAGTCAAAATTCTCCGAAATAAACGAGAACATTATTTCCCTTTACGTCAGAACACGGGCCTTCATCAGAGTACGCCATATCAACAAAATACTTAAACTGCAGGCTATGGAGAAGCATTCTGCATAGAAAAATCGACTACGGGCAGCTTCGGCTTCTTCAAAAACATCCCAAGTCATCAAAACGAGAGTTTACATACATTTAATCTGCAATTATTTTTATTAGTTGTGAATGTATTCGAAATGTAAATATTTATGGCTATATTTTGCCTTAAATTTATGTTTATTGTTAACTTCTAAAGGCACTTCCTGGAAAAATCTCTCACCTCTCAAAGTCGTGCATGACTGTTAGGACGTGTGATAGGTATAATTCACGATGAATCGTATTGTTTGCAACAGACCAATATTATTATATGTATACAATAGACAACGAATCATACTGAAATGCCACTTTGTGTTTACCTCATTCATCTTAAGGAAATTGTCAACTTGTAAAAGTGTTATTTTCAAATTTTTTCGCATATTATTTCCTTATGGATGTAGGCCTATTTAATAGCCGAACAAAAACACATGCATTCATCATCCACATTTCCTATTTTACTTGGAAGTTCTTAAAAAAAAAAAAATTCTTAAATGTTTTTTTTTCTAATACCTAATTTTTTATGATTACTGTCATTATTAGTAGCAAGTCAATAGTTCATTTTAACTTTCACAATGCCAGCATTTTAGTTAATATATGAAATGAAACATGCAATATGTATCTGTCATAATGCAACACGAACCATGATGCCTTATAGAGATACACTGCAGGGAATGTTTGGTGCGTGTTAGCTAAAACTACGATACTGAAATAACTATCAGGTTAAAATTGTTTAAAATTTTATTTCATAGAGTATATACTATGGTGATACAAATATTAACTTCTTTTTTGCGCGTTGTTTTTTAGTTTGTCAATAATAAAATAAGATTCCACTCAGGAAAAAATTAGTTTTTTAGCCTGAATACACCACTTTACTAAAAAAAACTTTTGCAACTGCCAACATTTTTTATTAAATATTGTATGTGTCTTAATGTCAGCACAGAACTTGAAACATTATTTTGCAAAAAACCGCATAACGCCGCGTGAAATAGTTTCCGATAAACAGTGTGTTATATAATATGAGATTTCTGAATAGAGTGGGTGGCAGAGTCCGGCCGTAGTTTAGCCCTCTGCGCTACGTCACACGTGCAAGCCAATGGGAGTGCATGAGCTGGGAGTGACTTACCTAATATATAGTTATCTTCGTCGCTGCATTTCTTTCTGCCAACTTTGGATTTCTAACCACCCTGCCATCACATCCAAATATATTACAATTAATATTCAAACCTTAAAATCTCGTTTCTATTGTAAATTACAAATTCAAAAAGCATTTTTTTTTGTTGTAATAAGTATGAAATATGCTCAAATTAAAAAGGTGTATAATTTTCCCCCCACTATTACAGTCGCGAAATTTTCAGAGAGAGAGAGAGAACGATAGGGCGACAAGCCTCACACAGCATATTCAAGTTTTTTTATTGGACGGGAAAAAAAACACATGACACTAGGATCAACACGCCGCAAATTGCGCAGAAATTTTTATCTGTTAAAATAAAATAAAAATTCTATATGTGCTACCTACAAATTGAAATATATCAAAAGCAAAGTTTAAATTACAAATAGCATTCCAATAAAATTGGTAACAAAAAATATTTTAACTGCGAACTATCTTACTAGTTGTCAACTATTCGCAGGTGTAAATGTTGTTAATTCGTTTTCAATACAAAAAAATATTACAAGTTATAGAAAACAGTACTTTAAAGTTTCAATTATTCAAAAACATAATACTTTGAAGTTATTCTCAGTGACACGGTCGGGGTGACCCAGGGCTGGTGGAGTGTATAAATGCATGGCGCCATAACTCAGCAGAGAGTTAGTGATGTGAGTCCTTCGGTCGACGGCCCAAGGTATCCTGGATGCCTCCATCAGTTTGAGAATGAAGTTGTCACACACTTAATATTACACTACTTACACATATTGACCTTATGGCGAGACTGTAGTCCATCTCGTACGCCTGAAATATATTAGAAAAATTGTGGGTGGTAATAAAAGGGGTGTAATTTCCTATGTGTCCCAGAGAACAATGAATCAACACTCGCTGAATTTTGTAAAACTGTTTACTTACCTATTTGATTACATGTTCAAGAAATGGACATGTGAATATAAAAAGAAACGGACCCAGCACTTACGGCCTGCCGGTGACCTTTGCATGAAAATTACCTAAGTCAACATGGTTTTATGCAGACACGCGGTAGCATTAAGATCTCTGGTGAAAGTGCAGGTGGTATTCCCCTCAGTACAGAAAAAAAAAGAAATAAAGGTTCTGGTTAATTAAGTTACTATTGTAATAGAGTGATAGCCTAAATGATGTTACCAAGGGGGCTCGCGGAGCGGACAGCCATGCTGCCGGTCTGGCTCGTGTGCTGAGGTGAACAGAACTAATAGTGTCTTCTTCCATCACAAATGGTGTGAACCGACGTCAAGCACCGAATTTTAAAACATGCAATAAGCACTATGTAACATTATTGCACTGATTAAACATTATATGAATTAAATAAAACCCATTGGTGACACTTCCGTTAATTAACAAATGTCTGTTAATATTGATGTTGTGAAGTTGACTTGGAGTGTCACCTCACTAAATGAAATGTTACTATAATGGAAGCCTTTATATGCAGTCTCCCTGTATGAAAACACGACAACCCTCTTATAAACATATATTGAATACACTTTTATGCTTTCTTGAGAAAAGTGTCTGCATTACATTTCCTGTGAAGTGTTTGTATTTCAGTGGCTACAGTGTTGCCAGGTGGCTGCCACCTGAAGTTGCCATGCTCGATGGCTCTTAATACAATAAAACCCATCTCTGACTATAGTTTATAATGAGATGAAGTAGTGTTGTATGAATATAAAAATGCTGCGCACCATTGGTCGCGCTTTGGGGCACTTAGCACTTCGGCTTCGACATACATGCCAGTTGACATCACTTGGTGGTGCATTACATCGTGTGTCGCGTCGCGAGCTTCTACGGTGTAACGACCAATGGCCCATGCGCCCAACGGATGTGGCTTTGGGGTAAACACTGTTTCGGATTGCCTACTAATTTACAAGTGTTACCTCTTCTAATAAATAAAGTAGGACAGTCTCTTGAGTCACGCAGTACTGGTTGGCAAGAAGGTGTAAGTTCCATTCTTGTCAACCTGCACTACACACATTTAGTCTGATGTTATTGGTGCGGCCCGTTGCAGCTGTAGCAGTATGTGACTGCAGCGGTCAAAATGTACACATGAGCTTGTGGACCTGTGGTTCACGTTAACAGTTATAAAAGTTATAAAAAACAGGTAGACATTTTACTGCTACAATAATTTTCAAGGTTTTTTTTTTTTTTTTTTTTTTTCAAAACATCCGAAGAAGCCTTGATTGGACTATAACTTCGCGGCACTTCTCCTAGTTACGATAAGCAGACTTGCCAAGAATTTAATGGAGAATCAAACAGCAAAAATTATAATGGAAAGCATCCCGTGAATTCAATTTGAGTGTGATCGAAGGGGGGAAGGTCATCCAAATTAAAATTTCACAGGTTTAATATTTACCAGAAAAAATGTAAACAGATAAATATAAACAAAAATTTAATTCAGGTTCCCTTGGAGGATGCCCCCTCAAGTTGCTTAATATGAAACCTAAAGTGGAATTGAAGACAGCTTACCAATTTTTTTAACAGCATTTAAAATCATTAAGTTATCAGTTACAAGTGTTCTTTGTTGTAGTTGCCGAAAATTTCTAAGTTCAGTTTAGTACAAACTTGCAGTAAAAAGCTTGAAACAATTAAAAGCATTATGAACCTTCAGGAATGAATAAAATATAAACAAAATACATACAAATGTTAAAATAATTACAAATGCAGTAGGGGCCACTGTGATGTAGTGTTTAGACTACTCGCCTCTCACCACTGCGAAACTGGTTTGATCCCCGGTGAGGCTACCCCCATATTTCTGCTTAGGGGAATTGTGCTGGAAAATTCTACCGGTTGGTGCGTTTTCTCAGATATCTCCCATTTCCCCTACCCATACATTCTGGTGCTGCTCCATGCTCACCTCCCCTCACCCTCATAGGTTCTAAAGACTTCAATGTTAAGAACTGCCCAATTCTCTTCACTCACTCAAACTAAAACAAACAACTTCAAATATTTAAAAATGTGCTATATCATGGATTTGAAGGTAAAGAGTGGCAAAAGTAGCTTCCAAGATTCACTATGCAGCATCACCGCTTGAAAAATAGCAAGTTAGACACCAACTGTTGGTCTCCAGCATGTTGCTCATAGTTTGTGTCCCATGTCACGTTGTAGGTCTCGAAGTAGTCTTCTTCGCTCTTCTACACTGAAAAGTTGTTCAACATATTGATAATGCACTGGCAACATACATTCATCACAATAAAATATTTATTTAGCCATGTTACAAGTTTAGGGAGTTAATATAATGTTCAAACATTTAGAAGTAGTTTTAAAAAGAACTCGAGGTGTTGTAAGAGTAAGAAGTATGCTAACTGTCATAATGCAATCAATTTTGCTAGCATTTATTTTCACTATAAATGCTTTTCAATGAAACTTCATGTGTCTTCAATTAATTAGTCTCGCGCACAGGCCGCTTAGCCTCGCGTCTCCCATCGTTGAGCGATTCCACGACTTGACACATCGTAACGTGCTAATAGTACATTCAATACTACATGTTGTTGCTGGAATAGTTAAACCAATTTTGATTGCCTCACATACCGCTGGGTAAAACGGAGTGGCTTGAGCAATTACGTTTGCGTATTCAACAACAGATTCATTAAAAACCGCATTATTTGCTTCATTTGTCTTCATCATCTCGTGCCATTAGGTAGCCTCGGCAATAAAATTATGTAGAAGACCTCCGTAGAGGTTCTGTATATCTTCTGCTATCGCTAAAACTGCTGATTCGTCTAATTTTCTCATATTTTCTGGGTGAAGTTGCATAAGCGAAAATGCTTTCTTGTGTGTTGAAGGAAAATGATTTTTTAGTGAATAAATAATAGAATCTAGGTATGGGATAAATATAGATATTCTGAAAAATTCTTCCACATTTTCAGATGGTTGATTTGATCTGTAAGTCTGTTTGCCACCACTCGAGGACGCTTAAATTCAACATCCAGTTTTTCGCAAACTTTTTGGGCTTTCTCGAAAATGATTGCAAACTCCATAGAGGCATTAACGCTGTGAGATTGAAGCACATCAGTTAATTTATTTACGTGATCGTGTATTGCCTTTAAATTCATATTTACTTCTTGTAATCGATTGCACACGGGTTCAAGTTTGGCAGAATAGGCAGCAATGACTAAAAGTGTCACAATGTATGTTGGAGAAGTTGCAGTCGTGTAGAGCTGATACGCTTTGGTTTTCATTGTAGAGTATGTATTTGACGAAACCAGTGCGTCACAATGCCACTTCCTTGTCGCATGAGACTGTGCAGCTTCATGAAACTTTTGATATTTGAGGCAAGGAGAAACTATAAACTGCCCTTGTAGACCGCGCTGCACTGGAGGCCGAAATAAACCACATATCCTACGCAGAGGTCCCTTTGCTATACCTGAATAGGCTAACCACGGATATGTTGTAAGGCATTCATGTCGGAAAGCTCGTTTAGCATCATGGTTAACGTCATTTTTAAAATTGTGCGTTTTACTAGTGTTCCAAGGATGTATTAGTAATTTCAAACATGGATCATCATTGACTTGATAACCGAGGTCCAAACACAACCCAAAATCCAATAATGAATTAGTTGTGCTTCTACTAAAAAAATCGAGCTATGCACCTCTTCAAAATATTTATGCGCAGAGCTGGTACCTTTAAGCAAAAAGGATTGTTATATAATAAATAAACTAATCATTTAATGCATTCAGAAAAAAAAAACAAAAAATATTTTATGAAATGATAAGATGTATACTTTACCAATTTTTGTGAAAACAATATCAGTTAACATTTAAGTAGTGATTAAAAAGTTTTTATTAATTTATGAAGCTTTAAATTTTTAGTGAATATTTTTATAACTTCTATACATAATCATTCTAGAGAAAATAATACAAGAGTTTAAATAATGAATAATAAGTTGCAAATTTAGTTGAGACTTTTTTTTTACAATATTTTGTGGGTACTGTTTACTAATTTTTTTCTTTCAGTGTAGTATAACAAAAATGTCAAGTATTTTCTATTATTATTTCGTTGTTTTTGAGTCAAATTTGCCTCTGTATGCGGATAATAAACAACACATTAAATTATTTGGGTAGAAACACCAACACAACATACCTGGACTATCTAGTCTGTCTGTATCTGGCCTGGATGTCTTAATATGAGGTTAATCACCTTCATCAGAATGATGATTAGGTTTTTTACACAAAAAATGTCTTATGTCACTCATAACTTGAACAAAAATTAATAAGCTACACAACAAATGAACTAAAAAGGACTATAAATAGAGTCGCTGTTTAAGCAGATTTATTACAGACAACTGATTTGCGCACTATCGACAACTACAATTATTAATAGGCACAATTAGAACAGCGTGAACTAACATGGTCGCAGGCGGAAAATCCCCGCAAACCGTTGAGCGGCAGCGGGGATTCCCCGTGCAATAATGCCAACCATCGACTACAGAGATTAAGTATGTTTTCGATGAGTGAAATATATTCAATCAAATACTCGCGCGATTTGAATTTGACGATACATTTATCTACATAATATACATGTATAACTCTATATTTTATATTAGTTAATAGTATAATGTGTAGATGCAGATGCACCTCCCTGAAAGTAATCCTGGCGGCGCCCATGACCATCCCTATAGATTTCAAATAGTGAAGACTATATAAACTACTGTAATGGGAAAATTCAGTGGTCTGGAGCTGAATACTCAATTGTGCTACCACAACTCTAAAATATTAACTTTGGCATACTACTTGTCTTCATTAATTAATAAAAGACAGGCACAAATATTTCAACGAGTAAAATTTAATGTTTCATTTTTTGATATTGCATAATCAATAAATAAGTGCACAAAGAATAATATTTACAAGTAGAATCATAATACACTTCACATAACATGAAAGTTTTTTCAATAATAGCACTCTAAAATCTCGTTAAGTGATGCGGCGTGTGTACAACGGCTCGATCAGAGAAGACACATGAGAAAATGTCTGCCAGAAATAATTATCAAATAAAATATACGCCCTTTGTTTCCAGATTGGATATAACAGCAAATTGGTGAGTACCGCAGCAGTAATAAATAGACAACTTTAGGAGTGTGTCAAAGTGTCACATGTGTACCCAGGTTATTGACAAGTGTAACACTGCAACTGTTAAACCATCATTTGTGAATGTCAGCCATTGTGATAGCATCTTTACTCATATTCAATAATGTAATATAACATTTAGTACGTTCATGACATTTGTCAGTCTATGGCTCTCTCAAGTCTTGAAATCCAACGACTTCAACAACCATCAAACAAATTTGTCTAAGAAACATTGGCTGGTGCCTAACTCTGGAGACAGGATAACAACAGAAGCGGTGAAGCGTGTAGGTCCTTTAATTAAATATGTGATTAAATGAAGTTTTAAATACACACTGAGGCAACAAAAGACATGGGATACCTCCTAGTATCGTGTCGGGCCTCCTTTTGCCCGGCGAAGTGCAGCAACTCGACGTGGCATGGACTCAACAAGTCGTTGGAAGTCCCCGGCAGAAAAATTGAGCCATGCTGCTTCTATAGACGTCCATAATTGCGAAAGTGTTGCCGATGCAGGAGTTTGTGCAAGAACTGATATCTTGATTATGTCCCATAAATGTTCGATGGGATACATTTCGGGCGATCTTGGTGGCCAAATCATTCGCTGAAATTGTCCAGAATGTTCTTCAAACCATTCTCTAACAGTTGTGGTCCAGTGACATGTCGCATTGTCATCATTAAAAATGTCATCGTTGTTTGGGTACATGAAGTCCATGAATGGCTACAAGTGGTCTCCAAGTAGCTGAACATAACCCTTTCCAGTCAATGATCGGTTCATTTGGACCAGAGGACCTAGTCCATTCCATGTAGAAACAGCCCACACCATTATGGAGCCACCATCAGCTTGCACAATTCCTTGTTGATAATTTGGTTCCATGGATTCGTGGGGTCTGCGCCACACTTAAACCCTACCATCAGCTCTTACCAACTGAAATCGGGACTCATCTGACCAAGCCACGGTGTCGCTACTAGGCCACCTGAGGTATACAGGATGATGGCTTGTAAGTTACATTGTTAATTTATTTTGGTGCAGACTAAGGGCACCTGTGATTGTTGTGTTAGGGATAAACAAATACTCGTATCTTCCGTTATTTAACAGACCAGTATTTTATTTGTCTGAAGGTAACATAGGTATTTATACACAATGGCAAGACTGAGCCCCCCTACTAGTCGTGGGGCTGAAGGGCTTGACATTTCTACATATCTGTAACTGCGGCTTTTGGTGAGTCGTCTTCGTTGTTATGGAGGCCTGGCGAGTTGGGTGGCCCTTTTTCAGGCCCTTGGAATGGCTCTCGTTGGCATGCTGTACTCAGCTGTTTTCTTCCTTCGGATTTTACTGTCTCTATCGGAAGTCCCGGATGGTTTCCTGGGGACTTTGAGTGTGTCTGCAACCTCGGCTGGCGTTACTCGTAGGAGAGCGCGTCTCCTCGTCTGCATCGACGTCCGCAACGATTCGGCTCGCGTTACTGACTTCCCCACCTCGAAAATTGCCATTACGTTTTCGGAAATGAACTCATATGTTCTCGGCACATCTACTTGGATCGTCTCAGAAATTTACACATAAAGTTTCGGCTGTTACTGGGTTCTCTCCCCGGTGACATCACAATTGACTTACTGACTGACTGACTGCTTGCCTCTTCGCCATCCGGCGCACGACTACGTCGTCTCGGGGAATGGCGCATCTCGGTATGGGGCTGCCACTCGTTTCCGGGAATTTACTCAAGTTCTCGGCACTGTTCCAGTCACATGACTGCTTACTCCCGTGTTTCCTTCGCCTCCCGTCTCGTCTACACCTATCTCGTCTCGCGGCTGTACCGCCGAAAAACTCCCGTCTCGGCTGGCGATAATTGACTTTGCTAGGATCCAAACCTGGCCTCGACTGCCTCACCCGACTGCCGCTTCTCTGCGTGCGATATGTCTGCCTGACTGACTGATGCTGGTCCGGCGCCACTTGACACCTCTGATCAACTCAGATCAACTCCGAACAACTGTCTCCGAACAACTGATCACTTTTCTCAGCTGCCTTGTGAATTCAACCATTGTCCTGCTATATTCAAGTTAGCTGTCAGCAGTTTCTCGAGAGAGAGAAATCGGGAAATCCCCTGTGTTCCTCGTGCGTTTTTTGTGTAGGATTTTGTGTCTCGTCAGCTACTTGTGTACTCCAACTAGGTTGGAGGGAGGGTGCAGCAGGATGTCTCGGGGATTCCTATGAGCTGCGTCTGCATTAATTCTCTGCGGGGGCTCCCCTGATTCCTTCGCCGAGGGCCGCATATCAGCTATTTTTTCGCGACTTACCCTGTTTCTCTTGACTTCGGTTCTTCCCCGTGTGTCCTTATACGCCTGGACTGCGCCGAGGGTTCCCCCCCCCTCCAGGGTGTGTATACAGTGCAATGCCTATCCCATTTACCCATCACACGTCAACAGTTTTCCATTTGTCTAGGGTCCAACCGATATGGTCACAAGCCCAGGAGAGCCACTGCAGGCCATGTCATGCTGATAGTAAAGGCACTCGAGTCGATCTTCTGCTGCCATAGCCCAGTACAGCCAAAGTTTGCCACACTGTCTTAACGGACACTTCCGTCGTACGTCCCACAGTGATTCCTGCTGTTATTTCACGCAGCATTGTTTGTCTGTTAACACTGACCATTCTGTGCACACATCGTTGGTCTCGGTCATTAAGTGAAGGCGGTCGGCCACTGTGTTGTCCATGGTGAGAGGTTATGCCTGAAATTAGGTATTCTCTGCACACTCTTGACACTGTGGATCTTGGAATGTTGAGTTCCCTAATCAATTTTGAAATGGAGTGTCCCATGCGTCTAGCTCCAACTACCATTCCGCGTACAAAGTCTGTTAATTCCCGTCGTGCGGCCATAGTTACGTCATAAACCTTTTCACATGAATCACTTGACTAGAAATGAAAGCCCAACCAATGCACTGTTCATTTATACATTTTGTACACGATACTACTGCCATCTGTATATTTGCATATTGCTATCCCATGACTTTTGTCATCTCTGTGCGTACAGCAATACAACTATTCTTAACTTAAGTCATGATAAACGTTTAACATAGTACCAGTAAAGTAACACACACTAAACAAGCAAAGACAACACAACACTAGGTCTACATATATATATTTAAATTTAATGACTCATCACTTTGCAGGACTTAACTACAGCATTAAAAACACTCACAAAATCTAGATGCATTTTTATAATCCCAGTACAAGCCATCCACAAGCACATTTAGCTGTCATTATAGACTTATTTTATTCAATCTGTCGCTTGGTGTTGATCAGGTATTCAAGATGGGTTCATGATATGACTTCAATTCAGTAATATTATATTTGGCAACTGGCTTTCCTTCTAGGTTTAACAACCCATAACAGTTATTCCTGGTAATACCAGTGATTCCGAAAAGTCCTTCAAATGACAAAAATCGCTTGCACGTGACTTGTTCCCAAACTAAATAATTATTCTGTGTAGAACCAAATCGTTAATTTTAAACATACTCTTCTTCCTCAATTTATACTGTCTCTTGTGGTTCTCTGCTAACGTACGCTGAAGAGCAAAAAAAAAAAAAAAACTGGTACACCTGCCTAATATTGTGTAGGGCCCCCGCGAGAACGCCGAAGTGCCGCAAAATGACATTTCATTGAATCGACTAATGTCTGAAGGTATGCAAGAGGCAAATCACACCATGAATCCTTCAGAGCAGTCCACAAATCCATAGGAGTGCGAGGCGGTGGAGATATTTTCTGAACAGCACATTGCAAGGCATCCCAGATATGCTCAATAATGTTCATGTCTGGTGATTTAGGTGGCTAATGGAAGTGTCTAAAGTCAGAATAGTGTTCCTGGAGCCACTCGGTAGCAACTCTCAACGTGTGGGGTGTCTTATTGTCCTGCTGGAATTGTCCACGTCCGTCGGAATACACAATGGACATGAATGGGTGCAGGTGATCGGACAGGATGCTTACATGTCACCTACCAGAGTCGTATCTAGACGTATCAGGGGTTCCTTTTCATGCCAACTGCACACACCCCATACCATGACAGAACCTCCACCAGATTTAACAGTCCCTTGTTGACATGTAGGGTCCATGATTCATGAGGATGTCTCCATACCCGTACACGTCCATCCGCCCGATACAATTGTAAACGAGACTCGTCAGACCAGGCAACGTGTTTCCAGTCTTCAACAGTCCAATGGCAGTGTTGGCGGGCTCAGGCGAGGCGCAAAGCTTTGTGTCATGCAGTCAACAACGGTACACGAGTGAGCCTTCGGCTCTAAAATCCCATATCAATGATGGTCTGTTGAAAAGTTCGCACGCTGGCACTTGTTGATGCCCCATGATTTAAATCTGCGCCAATTAGTTTTAAGGGTTGCACGTCTCTCACGTTTAATGATTCTCGTCAGTCGTCGTTTGTCCTGTTCGTTCGCGATCTTTTTCTGGCCACAGTGATGTCGATGATTTTTTGTTTTGCTGGATTCCCGATATTCACGGTATACTCGTGAAATGGTCGTAAGCAAAAATCCAAATTTTATCGTTACCTCGGAGATGCTATGTCCCACCTCTCGTACATCGACTATAAAACCACGTTCAAACTCTCTTAAGTCTTGATAATCTACCATTGTAGATGCAGTATCCAATCTAGCAACTTTGCCAGATGCTTGTTGTCTTATATAGGCGCTGCCGACCACATCGCTTTACTCTGATTGTTTCCATACATCTGTTATTTGCATATGCACGCCTATACCAGTTTTTTTTTTTTTGGCTATCGAGTGTATAAAGGTGTCTGTTCCCAGAATCTTTAATCTCTCTGCGTATCTGCACTGGGTCTTTCAATGTGGTAGATGTGTTAAGTCTTGGCAGAACGTCTTGTAAGAAATTGCTAGTGCTAGTTTAACCGTTTTTCGGGTGTGGATACATTTTCACCTGGATTAGCAGGAAATGTACAGATTCTGCCAGGTGGTGGATAAGGTGATGCCAGCAGCTTTAATGTTTCGTTCTGCTGGAAATGGCCCTGGGTATTATTGCTATTATTCCCCAGCTGAAAATACTGTGTTTTTGCTTGCGGTTGAGGCATATTACCATTTGAACCGCTGTGCTACAGTTGCACAGATCTGTGATTATTTTGGTAGCCTTGTATGGGTTTAAATTTTGCAGAGGTAACAGCAGGTCTGTTCTGGCTACAGTCGGTTCACGACTGGAAGAAACTTTTGAAAATCAACCTTTGAAAAAACACCCTAGCCGTTAGCTACATGCATATAACATTACAAACAGCGGCGAGCGCGGATACAGTTATGCCGTTAGGTTGCCAGCACAAAGAGAGGAAATAGTTCTAAAGTTTTAACGTAATTGTTAATTTATCACTTACAAATGGATTTCGAAAAGACTTGTATCTTATTATGCCAATTATTAATGACGTGATGCTAACGTACTTTGATTTCAATGTTTCTTGCATACTCACAAGATCACGCTCAAGGTGAAAGTAGAGCGGCCATTTGTTTACAAACCTTCGTTCCGTGTGTTGTTGGCGAGATGTGGTCGACACACGTGCCAGAGAAATGGTGCGATTATCTTGTTTAACCAATAATAATTCATTTACTGGTTTATTTTTTTTTTTACTAATATCCTCTCTTTATTATTTCTCGTTGTGCCGATTTCTTTCGTTTCTGATACCTGTATAAGAGATTACTCGTAGTGCGTTCTCACGTGTTTAATATTTTTTAAATTTATTTCAGGTTTGCTTAAAATTTTATTTATTGTATTTTACGTTATATGTTGCGGTAGTTTTTGTGTGCAGTCATGAGTTCTAGCAAGGTGAATAAAAGATAAGTCACCAACGCCAACAGGACATCATTAACCTCACCGAATCGTTGTATTCCCTAATTAGGCGAGGGGAAATGAAACCCTGCAACGTCGCGGAAAGAGCGGCAGAAATGTTGAAACGCTTCAGATCCACAGCTCTAAGGTATGTTAAAATATATGTAGTATTAACCATTGCGTTTGCAAGTTGTGTGTGCTAAGGTCAATTATGTTGGCCTACGAAATGTGTTTACAAGAACATATAGAAAATTTGTTAATAATTTGATAACATCGTCGAACGTTGTCTACGTGTCTTTTTAACGTTTTATTTGGGTAATTATTAAGTTCAGGGGGCTTTTCTGTAAATATAACAATAATTTCCCGGAAAATGGTATATTTCCTCTTCACTAATGATGCAGAACATGAATATACGACGGGCATTAACGTCCGACTAATTTCGTAACATGTGCCCACCTAACCTAACAGAACCTATCCCCACGATGGGTGAATCACTATTTTACATTTTTAAACTAACCTAGGATTGTTGGGTTTTACACTAACCTAGGATTGTAGGGTTATATAGACTCAAATGTGAGTGTATGAATCACCTAACCAAGAGGTGGTATTACAATGTGTAATTAAAAAATAAAAACTACTTTGTGTTGGATTTGTGTACCCCTGCGAGGGATTCTTCATAAACAACCCAATATATACAGTGGAAATTTATTATAAAGACAACTGACAATGGTAAGGAAAATTGCCTCTATAGTGAGTTTGTTATAGTCAATTAATTTTTTATAAGTTATGGAGAGATGGTGCATTTTAAGATTCTGAAGAAGGAGCTTGTTTTGTATTTATAAGTTACATTGCGGCATTAATTGCCATTGTTATACGTCACTAAATAGATTACAGTCGATATAACTGGAACTTCCCCTACTATTAAACATATCTGTATCACTTCACTAAACATGAGAGGACATCGTAATCGATGAAATCGCAGTCATAATCTTTTAAGAAAACAGATGTGTATTAATGCATTTCCCCAACACCACTGTTCAACAGCCATTGTCTTTTAGTTATTGTAAATTATCAGTGTGTATAAAAAGTAAAAGTCACGATGTATCGGTTGGATTTTTGCATAATTTAAAAAGGACCATAATTCAGTTACTGAGTCAACTACGGTTACTGATACCAAAAACATACAAGGGTTTGTTTACAAATGATGTGTGACAATGTGATATGCTCTGCCGTGTGTTAGTTTAGGTTAGTTTAATAGGTGGCAGGTATTGGTTACTATATAACCCTACAATCCTAGGTTAGTTAAAAAATGTAAAATAGTGATTCACTCACCATGGGGTTAGGTTCTGTTAGGTTAGGTGGGCACATATTACGAAATTAGTTGGATGTTAATGCCCCTCGTATATTCGTGTTCTGCATCATTAGCAGAGTGGAAATATAAGATTTTCAATGAATTATTTTTATTTTTACAGGAAACCCTATAAACTTAATAATTACCAAAATAAAACGTTAAAAATACACGTAGACAACGTTCGACGACGTTATCAAGTTATTAACAAATTTTCTTTATGTTCTTGTAAACACATTTCGTGGGCCAACGTAATTGATCTTAACACACACAACTTGCAAACGCAATGGTTAATACTACAGATATTTTAACATACCTTAGCACTGTAGATCTGGAGAGTTTCAACATTTCTGCCGCTCTTTCCGCGACGTTGCAGGGTTTCATTTCCCCTCAGCTAATTAGTGAATACAACGATTCGGTGAGGTTAATGATGTCCTGTTGGCGTTGGTGACTTCTCTTTTATTCACCTTGCTAGAACTCATGACTGCACACAAAAACTACCGCAACATACAACGTAAAATACAGTAAATAAAATTTTAAGCAAACCTGAAATAAATTTGAAAAATATTAAACACGTTAGAACGCACTATGAGTAATCTCTTATACAGATTTCAAAAGCAAAAGGAATCTGTACGAGAAGGTTAGCACAAATTAAAGTCATACGTTATGAAACTTCAAATAATAAAGAGCTGATATTAATATAAAAAAACCGATAGATGAAATATTAGGTTAAACAAGAATCGCACAAATTCTCTACAGCACGGCCATCCGGGGGCTTATGAGAGATTGGCGT
>NQII01003168.1:2222-128079 GCA_002778355.1 Clitarchus hookeri | reverse complement strand
GCACAAATTCTCTACAGCACGGCCATCCGGGGGCTTATGAGAGATTGGCGTTGCCATGTTAATGTTGTTGGATGGACTCCTTGAATGTTGACACATTTCATTGCCAAGTATTGTGTCCATAATATGTAATCAAAGTGAAAGTTTTTCTCCCCCACCCAATCCCCCAGTCAAAATTGAGCGAGAGAGAGAGAGAGAGAGACACCACACACACACACACACACACACACACACACACAAACACACACACACACACACACACACGAAACATCTAATTTTTAATACTCACATTTTGGGTTTATATAATGAAATGTTTTTCGCTTGCATCACATATTCTTTTGTGTGAAATTCTCAAGTTTAAAAACTTTATGCTTGTGGAATATCCATTAATAATATATACATTACTTTTATGATCGGTACGTGCATGCACGAACACATGTACACACACACAGTGGAATGTAAACATTGCATGTAAACATTGCCATGTGACTGCCACATGGCAATGTTTGTTTACCCTTTGGCAGAAGGATACGAAATGGGCTTGAAAGTAGATCTTAAGCAGGGCTTCAAGAAAGTCTCTTCCAGTCATGAACCGACTATAGTTTTGTTGTTGTTAGGCAAGAAGTGCACCATACTATCACAGTGCATATATGCATTCGGCTTGGGCAGTGTGTTGGTAGCTTCCTCAGTTCTCCTACCCTCATTATTTTGCTGCAGTAGCCAAGAGAATACCATTTCTCACACTTGTTACCAGTTTTGTGATAAAATTGTTCCTTATGTATGTGTTCAATGTACTTCTCAAAGTTTTCTGATTCCCTACCAGTACACTACTGCAACACATTCACCATAGGGTTACTAGTTTGAAAGTTATTGAGTGAATTTCCAGAATTAGGTGACTATCAGTAAGTTTGTTTTTGATACAAATGTGTTGTACGAGTTTGTAAAGGGCTATCAAAATCACGATACTGTGCTGGCTTTTGCCTCTCAGTCTGATCGATATCGAGTATATGGTGGCGTAATTCAGCTAAATAAGTGAATGGCATATTTGCCCATCAATCCTGGTATCTTGGTAACAACTGGGAAACGGATCATCTGTGCAAATTCTCCATCCCCTATAGAAGCATTGTGGCATGTCTTTGTCCTAAACATCTCACTAAAATGTTGTTCTAGCGTTTTGCCCTGTTCCGAATAGTTTTTTTTTCAGGTGAAGTCTTGCCTTTATGTTACTCTGGTACAAGTACTCCAGTATTGATCTATAAATCATTGCTTAAATTGTTTGAACATGTGTACCTGGTCCTTTTCTAATTGCCTCCAAAAAATGCAGTATACTTGAAGGTAATTCCCACCAAAAAAAAAAGCAGTAGACGTAAGGCTAATTCCCACCAAAAAATGTAGTTGACTTGAGGGTAGTTCCCACCAAAAAAAAGCTGTAGACTTTATACTAATTCCTAGACAAAATAGTAATTCTTTCTCCGTTAAACCGAATAACTTTGAGTAATCTTGTAACTTCCTAAATTATATTACTGTATAACCAAAACTGCAACCCGAAGATGTTGGTATTCCTTCCAACTATTGCTTAGCAGGATGAAGTAACTTAGCGGCTGTAGGATTGAGTATTGAGCTTGTAGATGATGGGACATTTTCATGACTATTGGAAGTGATAGGTTGAGGAGCAGTCTCCCTGGAAACTTGTGAAGTGTGAATGTATGCTTCCCAACTTACAATTCGCTAACATTTTTTGAAGTTATACTTCTTTTGGCACTTTGAGGGTAAAAGTTTAATGTGCAACGGAAGTTGCACGCTCACAGTGTAACGAAATTCGACAGTGGACGCGGTAGGAGTATGGCCCAATGCGCATGTGCGTATAGTTGCGTGCGCACATTGAAACGAAATTCGGCAGTGAGCATGGTAAGGGTATGACACAATGCTCATGCGTATATCGTCTAGCTATATACAAACACAAGGCACACAAGTGTTTAAGGTTATACGGGTATTGTCTGTGCCATGAAAAAATTGTTAGTGACAAATATTGTACAATAAAACTTTGAAAGTTTTTAAAAATATTTGAGGTTATGCGTGTAATGTATAGCTATATACAAACACAAGGTACACAACATAACACATGGTTGTATTTAAGACCGCCAGAAAAGCAGTTAATGAAATAAGCAAATTGAAAAAAAATTCATTTATATTAGTAATTCAATGTGAATATATACACACACATATATATATATATATAAAATTTATTAATTTTATTTACATTGTGCCGTGAAAATTTGTTAATGACCAAAATTGTATAATAAAATTTTGTAATTATTTTCAAGTATTTGAGGTTATGCGTGAAAATTTTTATTTTAGTCTTGTCAAAGAAGCATAATTTCTAACGCATGTACATAAGTACATACACTTCCTTTTATTAACTTCCAACAACTTAGCTTGCAAAACTTTACTTTGTTTTTCATAGTTCTGCTCGGCAGATTGATAAGCAGCTTCAGTTTGGTTTAACCCACCATCGCTCAAAATTAGTTAATAGTTGTTGACATCTGCTAAGACATTTAAGCAGGTACTTAGGCCTTTTTTTTGACAAGGGTTATCCTGGTTTCTAAGCCAGTCATCTGAACCTCTAATGAACTACATTCATTTTCAAGGTTCGCATGTAACCACTTGGCAACAACCTTAACTGAATTATGCAATTTTTCTACACTAGCTTTGACATCTGTAATTGGTTCCTCAGAGTTGTCTAGGGTGTGTGTGATACGTTCATCCACCCTGACTTATACGCGGTACTAATTTTCCAGCAGTATGTCAATTGTTTTGTCTTATACCACACTACTGCTGGCTAAGTCTGTAACACAACTTTGTAATTTAACAATGGTGGCTTTACCTGCAAAGTGTGTATGCTGAAATGATATAATTTTTCAGGTCAGAAAATTTTGTGGTCCATGTATCCAATTTGTGATCAAAATTTTGCAGTTACTGCCTTTGCGAGTCCAATCTTTGATTTATAGCCTCAAATCTGTTGTCAAAATTTTCATTTTTCAATTCCTATTGCTAATTCATGTCATCGAATCTGTTTTGTAAGTACTGCAAAACCGAGCGGCATAGCCACATTCAACAATAAATAAATGCTTTTAATTGTTACATAAAGCCACATACTTTACCTCACTTTTATGCACCATGTAATTGAAATTAGAATTATTGGAGTGCTCAAGGAAAGCATTAGTTGGTTGCTGGCTGAACTGTCCTGTAACTGCGCGCTGTCCTTTGCCAAACAGATAAATGTAGTCAGTGCTAGTGTTAGACGAAGCGAGGGCGTGGAAACAACCAAATTTGACATATGAAATACACTAGCCTCGTTCGCAAGTGTGCTGTGAAGGTGAAGGTTTTCCTCTTCAGTTCTTACTATGGTCGCTGAAACGTCTGTTACACTATATGTAATTATAATGGAGTATTTTAGTTTGTATGTGATAGTGTTGGGTTGAACATGCCATAAGTTAATGTGTGTGACAAAAAGGAACGACAATAATTTTATTCAATATTTTAGTAAATTATCAAAGCTAGAAGAAAGAGAAGATGGTGTTACTAATGCGGCAGAGGTAAGTTTTTAAATTAAGGGTTTCTTTTGTTTAAGTGTGAGCACAGTTTTTAAACTGTGACAGTATTTTCACATGATCATTTATTTTCAATGCCTATTTTTCAGTACATACTAAAACTGGTTAAACATAACTCGGAATTCAGGAGTGCATATTTTATCTTGTAAGCATTTAAAATATCGGAGTGCTTATACACTACGTACCAAGTAATGTAATGAAATATATATCAATAAGAAGAATTGGTGTTAAGAGTACGAAATAATGTATCAATATTTCATTGTTCATTTTACTTTACCTTATCAGTATTGTCCCACCCCCCTCTCCCATTATATCCAAACAAAATGATAATTTTTGGATTTTTACTTGAGATCAGCATGCCTAACTAATTGTATAGGTTCTACATTGTAGGCCCTAAACATTTATTTTCCCAATATGGTCAGATGACTAGTTTCTCGTCTACATAATACATTCGCTAATGGATTACTTTAAGATGATTTTGGCAAAACTATTGGTTGTATGTTTTAACATTTGGAAAGTTCTGTGCACAACTTGATCGTGTCCATGTAATTGAGTTTTAAGTAATAAGATTATGACATTTTCCAGGAAACAGTAAATATTTTCTTTAAAATATTTGCTTATATTTTGCACATGAAATTGACATTTAAAATTCTGTCAGATTATTACTATCATTAATATTTTAACAGTTATTCTAAAAAGTGTTCATAATTTACTTGTGTTATAAACCCTCCGTTTACTGTTTTTAGGTTCCAATAACTTTTGCAATATGTGAAGAATTGACCCCCCTCCCAACCGAAATCATGGCAACGGCACTGGCACAACCGCATCAAGAGGTACTGGGGTACTAGTACTCGGTTCTGACACAATATTTTGATTTTCCATTACATTGCTAACTATGTTACCATAAACAATGTTTTGAACAAAAGCCTCAGTGTTTATTGTGTTCTCTTCGTGAGAAATATTTGTTTCATGGGTGTATGTGAGTATTATGGGCACGCTCTTGGTGGGAGAGTCGTCTGCCATTTTGTAGTAATCAGAGTCATGCAAATTGTGAAATTATCTGCGCAAAAAACACTATCATTCAGGCAAATTACTCTTTACGTTTCAGATCTTACTATAGAAAAGTTCCTTTTTGGCACACATGTTGCTACATCAATCTTTATAAATTAATTAGTGTAAGATTAAAGGCATTACAGAAGAATCCCGATAATTCGTATTGTCAAGGGACTGAATGTTAAATACGAATTATCGAGATATTCAAATTAGCGGGATTACCAATAATCGGTAGCAAAAAAAGAAAAAATACATAATAACGAGAGTAATGCAAATTTGCATTAATATGTAATGATAAACGCATGGCTGCATATTATGAATATATATGTACTATATATATAAATCAGTAATTTCATCAATAAAAAAACACATTAAAAATTTACGTTTAAAAAAATCTATAATTTTCTTTTGGTGCAAGCCTTGCAGACGGGTATTGTCGATGGCTTTGTCAAGCATGTTCAAAGCAGAAAATACTTCATTGTCAACGTCTGATTTAGCTAAGAAATGGCGCACGTTGTTGATGTATTGTTTAGCCATTTTAGGTGTATTGTCAGCACATCATCTTTGTCATCACCTTCACCATCAATGTCCTGAGATGGAGCCACAATTTCGTCATCAGTTAGAATCCCCGCTAACGCTAGGCCATCGCTAAATGGACGAAATCTTCAAATGTTATAAAATTTTCTTCATTTTGAGGAAGACGATTCCAATTCACAGGACGTTCTAAGTCTTGTTCAGTAACTGCTGATGAAAGTTCCACCTTCGTTAATACACAGCACGAAAACCGTTTTTTATTGTGCTTTCGCTAACACTTTGCCACGCCTTGTGAGCAATGTTCATGTCTGAAAATAAGGTGATTTTATGATCCTCCCCATCCTCGATGTTATCAAGGAGTTGCATCACTACATCCTTGCGGTAAAAGGTTTTGAACGTTTTAATCATTCCCTGGTATAGAGGCTGCAGCTTAGAAGTAGTGTTGGTAGACAAAAACACAACATTAATATGACTGAGCGGTGGGGTATTTTTGTGGGCCGTACAATTATGTATGAAAAGCAGAATTTTTCGCTGGCTTTTCTCCATATCAGCATTCACTTGCCGTATCCATTCCTTGAATAATTCGCCCATCATCCACGCTTTTTTGTTTGCACGATATGTCATCGGAAAAGTTTTTATGTTTTTAAAACACATTGGTTTGACTGATTTGCCTATCATGAGCGGTCTTAATTTCTCAGATCCATCCATGTTAAGCGGCCAACAATATGGTTACACGTTCTTTACTATTTTTTCCGCCATGACACTTTTCTTCCTTAAAACACATTAATCGGTCGGGGAGACACTTTATAAAATAACCCCATCCCATCGGCATTAAAAATGTTATTGGGCTCATAAGAATCGATTATTTCTCCCAATTCGTTTTTCCATTCAGAACAAACGTCGGCCGATACAATGGCACTTTCCTTACTAAGCTTCTTAAATTTTATACTGTGCCTTTTTTTAAACCTATCAAACCAACCATCACTCGCACGAAAGTCTTTAATTCCCATTTTTTTCTGCGAAAACTTTTACTTTTTCTCTTAAAATGTTTCCTCCAGCTGGTACATTCGAATTCCGTGCTTGCGCAAACCACTTCTTAACATTCTCTTCTAGTTGTGCATACTCACCATTCTTAAAGCGCTTTACTTTGCTGTCCGATGTCTGGGAGGCGATCTTGTCCTTGTTCTTCAGAATTGATGTTATTGTGGAAGGAGGAACGTTATAACATTTGGACACGTCAATTTCTTTATCACCACCGGCACTGCGTTAATGATATCTTTTTTTTTTTCTCTAATGGAAAGACACTTATTAGCTCTTTTCGGAGGCATGGCTAAGACCGAACTGACTAACTTTTCACTCGCTCTACTCCTTCCTACCCTCTCATAACAGTAGACCGGACAGCAAGGCGCCTCTTTGTTCTGAGAATCACAGACACATCGCCTCACAGCCTACTCGGCGTCATTGCCTGACCTTCAAACCCTTCTGCGTCCCTCAGTACCCTTCCGGTATTTTTTACCCTGCCCTAGTTGCATTAATCTAGAGCTGGTGTACAGTCTAGGGTTAAAAACATTACGAGTTAACGCGATTTTTAAGTTGTAAATAAGAATTATAGGACGTTTTAATTGAGCTCGAGCACCAAAATAAATACGTATTATCGAGGGGACCGGAATGCATTGGTTTTTTTTACGAATTAAAGAGATTTTCTCAAGGGACCAGCAAATTTGTACGAATTAGCGAGATATACGAATAATCGGGATGCGAAATATAGGGATTTCACTGTATAATTATTTTTATTTGTGTGTTTGTTTTAGCATTGGTAAAGGAGGTTGTAATATGTAAGAATTAGTTTATTTGATACTGCCTTACTTTTTCTTTGCATTGGCTGACTCAACCAGCTCATTAAATAAATGCTATCTGAAATTCAGTTGTAATCACAGGTAAGTGTAACTGTGTTAAATCTGACTTTTTGTGTACTGGAAAGTAGGTACCTGTAATAAACAAGACAGCAAAATAGCACTTCACAAGTTACACACAAGGAAAATATAACATAACAAATATTCACATGATTTGTGTGAATAGCACTTGAGAAATTTTTATTATTTCATTAATGTTACACAGGAACTCAAAAATTCCTGAAATGAAAATGAGTTTTATCAAAGTCGTAAACAACGAAGAAAATAATTTGAATATAGTTTTAAAACCAGTATTCAATTACAATTCAATTTAATGAAGATTTTCAAATAAAATTAAATTGTGCTGATGTCCAAAACAGAAAAATTACTTCAGTTTTCAATCTAGTTAAAATAATTATACTGATTACCTCTGTACCACAAAGCAGGCAAAAGGAGCAAATTATGTGAAAAGTTACAGAATTTTCTGAAGTCTTAAATGGAAAAATACTTAATACAGTGCCTTGAAATAATAAAACCACGGTTAGAGAGAATGAACGAATATTAATCTGTATAAGACATCTGGTTTGTCAACTAAAGTTTTTCTCTAAATATATCAAATTTTCTGTTGCAAAATTTCAATAAAAAATTAGTTCCCTAAATCAAATCGCACTAAGTTAGGTGAAGGTCCAGGAATATTTGTGCACAAACTCTCGAAGAAGATAGCATCAGTAACTCAGAAGTGGAGTCGGCAGCATAATATTTTATAAAACACTCAAATTAGCTAAATTCTGGTGTTTGAAGTTTCTTTTTATTTACCCACGCATAGTTACTGACTTTGAGGTGTGTCTCATCACCTCTCCTACATTACAATGGGCAGGCATGCTAATAATTTAATGGAAATTCTAAGAGAAACTATATAATGGATTGCACTCCATGACGTTCAATTTGAATGTTCAAAACTCATTTAATATGCTTAAATTTTAGATAGGTTACTTTGAGAAAATTGCTTCCTTAGCTGTTAAACTTAAGTCAAAATTTGTAAAAAAAAATAATTGCTTTCTCTTGGACTATACAAACAACATATGGCTGCCATAAAGCTTGCTTCGAGAAAGAAACATTAACACACTTCAATGAAAAATTGTAATACTTAGCACAATCATCAAATAGGAAATACATTAACGTGTGCAATTACCAAAATATAGAAATTAATAAATGAACTGATCCAAATTATACAAATCTAGCTAAATTAGACTGGGGCTTCAAAATTAAAGTACAAAATAATATTTTCCAAAAAAAAAAAAAAAATTGCAATGTTAGTTTTCATGCAATAATTGACACATAGACCATAACTGTTTCACTCCAGTGTTTTATTTCTCCTTCTTACAAATATTTTTCTAACCAACTAAAATAGTTAGTTAATGTTTGTATGTGTAATTCAACTATAAAATATTTTAAAAATTCCACAGTATAGCTTATTAAAAAAACTCAAGGTTTTTTTAATTATCATAATATTAGAAAACTAACGTTCCAGCTGACACTGTAGTTGCTATATTCCGGGTAACAGTAAGTGGATGAAATTCTGTTATTCTGAAGCATGCAAACATTGAATATTTACAACACTGTAACTTAGAATCACAATAAGAATACAATAAATAATTAACATGGCTTAATTTTGTTGAGGTTCATTGGCTTGGCACGAATGCTAATTTCTATGATATATTAAATTACCCCAAATATAATATGTTGTCAACTGAGAATCGCCTCCGCCGTTATAAAGATAAATAATTTAATTTTTATAAACTACACATCCATGACAAGATACATTTATAAACCTGTAAATTCCACCATCATGTATGTAATATTAGAAGAAAATTAATTTTCAGTGACTTGGCAAAGCTCATGATAAATACCTTACACCACAGATATTTCAGACATCTACTTGAACAGTGTTTAAATCGCCAATAATGACAAAAATTTAATAAAGATAATACTTAAATCATGATAATTTAAACAGCATATCATCTCATTGCATTTTATTTTGCTAATGCCCCTTAAACTGCTTCAGTTATTTCCATTCTATTTCCATAGTCCCGAATGTCTTTCACTCACGCATACATTCTACAGTTCTGCAGATCAGTCCCACTCTTTACTGCACACAAGCTCACCGACGCACTATCGCAGATCGCCGCAGTCGTCCTTCGCCGCTCCGAAATCGCCCAACTGTCGCTCAAGGTCGCACGAGCTGCCAAACTCTCGGCTCAGAGGCCCACATGTGGTATTTATAATTGAGGTAGGTGCCATCTAGAACGTTCTCGGCAATCCAAGATGTTCTGGCGTGTGTGGCAGCATCTTTTAAGATAGGCTGCTCGCTATCATATAACACCTGGCATTCACTTCTAGTCGCTCGTGCGGGATACGAAGCAACGAGCACGTAACACCACCCTATTCTCAAGTGTGTTCTTAACGAACAGACTCTGCAATGTCTGGACCTTCGGAGAGTGCCAGTTGGTCGATGTAGAAAGCCTTCGACCTCGACTGAGAGCCTTGATGACAAATATGAAAGACCACATCATTGATTTTATTCAGGATCCTGTAGGGACATTCCCAACATTTCTGAAGATTCGAGTACCCTTTTCGTCTCTGTGGGTTGTACAGCTAAACCAGTTGTTCTTCTTGAATACCTCGCCCAACATTCTTCTCTCATACTGGGACTTCATCGTGTCACTATATTGTCGTTTGTATCTTAGAGAAGGACCAATCCTTTCATTACCGGTTTGAAAATATGAAGCAACTCCAGAATTTCGCCTTTCATCCATGTCGGCCAATCTGAAAAATGCTGGCACTTGTGGTTGATGCTGTAGATTGTAGCTGGATCCTCGTCCAACATACGTGAAGCACTGGTAGCTCATGTCGAATACCTTACTACCTTTCTCGAGTTCACGCAACTGGTTCTTTGACCTCCGAACCACTTCCTTCATGGGGCAGCTGTCTTCAGAGGTACTACTGAGAGAGGCCATCCTATTACTCGTTCCATGCCATGGACACCTTTCACTGTTGTATGGCACAGTGTGCACAGGGCTTCTGGACAGCACTAGCAGGTCATGTGCATTTTCCAACTACTTTGTGTGGTGTGCAGCTTGCGGTATCAGCTCGATGGTGCGGTGTCTCAGTTGTTGGGCATATGTACGAAGCTCATTCATTTCGTCACCCAAGTACTTGCATGCACTCTCCGAGGCTTTCTGTTCATCACCGCGCTGTCTCTTTACTGGCTGCTGCTTCTGTTGTGGGCAATATGCTCTCAGGTGCCACAACTGTCCACAATAACAACACTTTCTCCGTTTGTGTGGGCGGTGGCGAGGTTCTGTAGAATGAACCCTGGAAGCAATGTCCCTCAAAGCCAACTGCAACTCCTTCAGTTTCTTCGTTATCCTGTCTTCGTCTTTCTTCAGCATCCCTTCATGGACTGTACGTCGGTGTGCGGGCTCCTGTCTTGCTGACTCCACCTCCAGTGTACTCGAGCCAGGGCGTACTGCACGTTGTGGGGTGCAGCCAGGTGTACCACTTGCCGTGCCTCTGTGTGGGCAATGGCCTCGAAGTAGCTGACTGCAATGATGTCGCGCGCCTCCTCGGAGCACCCTTCCAGATATAGTTGAGACAGCTGCATGATGTCTTGGCATAGCTCCAGCAGTGGCTCCCCCGGTCACTGGGTGTGGCTTCGTAGCTATGCATGTTGGGCATGTTGTTGATACCAGAAGTCACCAAAACATAGCTCTAAGGTCGACACATGTGTGGGGTACTCCAGTCGATGTAGATCTGGCAGAGATTGTAGTATGCTGAGTACAAGGCCTCTCAGTACAGCCGCGAGATAGTAAACCCGCTGTTTGGCTGACCAGCCATTCAGGATGGTGATTATTTCAAACTGGTGTTGGTATTCCTGCCAAGAAGTCTGACCATCGTAAGGGGCGGGCCTACTTGAGACCCTCTTTTCTATTGTTGATTGCATGACATCAATGCCGCACATCTTCTTGCTCTCCTCCGAGGTTGCTGTATTGGTTTCGACTTGTACTGCCTCTTCACTTTTGTCAGTTCCCGGTGGGGTGATGGTAAAACTTCCTTGTTGAAGAGATTCATGCAATTCCTTCTATAATGCGCTGATCTTCTGTTTCAGTTAATTCTTGATACTCTCTATCCTTTCACAGACACTGTCCACTACTTCAGTTACACTGTCAATCTTCTTGTCCACAGAGTCAACTCTCGTATTCACCAACTCGCTAATGCCCTCTATTTTCCTGTCTACATTTTCATTAACTAATTAAATTTTCCAGTCTACATTCTCACTAACATAGTCAATTTTCCTGTCTATATCCTCATTAACGCTATACACAGTTTCAATTAAAGAAATAATTAGGGTATTTACAATGACATGTACAATACCTTTCACACTACTAATTTAAGTAATTACATCTCCCCTCAAGCTACGAGAGTTACTCGGAAAGTAAGGTCCTATTTCTTATAAAACATGAACCATCAAATATTTTTTCAAAAACCTTTTTTCATTTAATTCCTTACATGTTTCTCTATTTTTCTATATAGTTTCCACATTTGTTTAAAGATTTGTCATAACATTTTACAAGATTTTGTATGCCTAAGTCATAGACGTCTGACACCTGTGAAGATAACCAGTCTGTAACTACTTCTTTCACCTTTCAACTTCTTTAAAAATTGATCACCTTCCTTATGATATCGGTTCAAAAAATCAAGAGCACAAGCCATCCTTTTCATTGGGTTTTCCTCAGTAAGCAGCCTGGGAACCTAATATATTCACAATTTGTGAAATTGCAGATTTTCAGAGCCAATGTTGTGCAAAGTTGTTCTACCCACATTCGGAAATTCCAATTCTAAAGTTGAAATTGTGAATCGCCGGTCTTCAAGAATATTTTCGTTCACGGCTTTGACCAAATCTTTTGTGATCACTGATGGTCGGCCTGATCGCGGTTCATCATGGACATTTTCCCATCCGTTCTTGAAAGCTCTTACCCACTTACACACTTTGCTGTCACTCATCGCATTGGGGCCATACACTTGACTTATCAGTAGATGTACTTCCACTGCTGAAATCTTCCTTGCTGTCAAAAACCGAATCACTTATCGTATTTCACAGTCGGCAGGCTTATCAATCGTTTTAAACATTTTTAACTGACACTGCCAACTTCACACTGCAACAATACCAATGCAAATAGCGTCGTTTTAGAGCAAGGCATGGCGGGAGTCGTGCACATGTGCGTTACGATGTTCGCACGACATTCGATTAGTTACGGCGATTCGGACCTTACTTTCCGAATAACCCTCGTATTTGCATTTGCACTCACATGGCTAATTAATCCCTCAATTAATGCTCACAGTGCTTCCAGTTCTGCAGACATATTTGTAGTTAACATTCACAGTTTCGTCGATTATAAGGCCAAGAATGGCCTTATAATAGTAATTAAACCTCTGGGGTTGGTAAATTGAGCTGGTTGAGGGGTATTGCGAACTAAGTTAACATATTGCAGTTAAGTGTTCAGAACAAAGTATGAAAGTCCCCCGCGATGTGACTCATATGCAGCACCTAAGACCTGTGGAATAGGACTGCTGTGGATTGTGTGGACGAATCGCATCCTCGCCAATAGCCTATGCCATCCTGCGAGGTATATTTGTTTACTGACCTCATTACATAAACATGTAATACCTACAGAAAATACTACCCTTCAACGTTCGGGATGGACATCACTTAGCGTAACGAGAGTTGAGAGTTCTTTTTTAAGCACTAATTTAATTACAAAACATGATTATGTGGTGCCTTGCAGAGCACACGGTACATTTCGGTCTGTTATGTTTTGGGGCATTCTACAACTGGATCGGTCAGGTTGAAATAAAAACTAATTGACTTGATTAGACACACAATTGCATTCGGAAAATTGTATAGAACACATCAAAAACCCTAGCCTTGCTACTCTAAACCTCATTAAATATGCATTTGGTGAGTATTTATTCTATGATTTCTTCGCATGCCCCTAAGGGCAAATTTAACGATCATTTTCCAGTGAGTAATAAATTCTAATGCTCTTTAATTTACATTCTAATACTTCTTCCCTATCCTAATTACACAGTTCTCTCTAGCGACACCACAGGCACACCATGTGATCACTCGGTATTGGGTCATGACCTATTCCCAAGCAAACGACGTGGACACCCATCATTATGGACGATGTGTGTGGTTCAGGGGCCGCACTGGTGCAGCGACTGTTGACCGATGGTGTAATGGCAATGGCCGTGCAAGACCACACAGTATTGGTCCACGTCACTTGGTTCCTGCTATAGCCAAAGGCAACATTAATATTTTATGGTCTGCCACAAATTCTCTGATTATTTTAGTTTTCAGAATATTTATTACCTGATATAACTGCTACGTGGGATTCTTATAGCGCCACTTAAGATAATCATAAAAATAACAAAAGCCTATTTCATTTTACGATACTAATGGTATTTATTTAAAACCTTAATTTTGTTGGGCTTTTTATAAGGAGTTCAGTATATATTTTATTATATACCTACTTCAAATATACTTCAAATACATAACGAAACAAAATAATCCACATTGATAATTTTAACCTGTTGTTTCGGGAAACTAAAGAATTTACATATCTTTGTATCATTATTGTGATTGTAGCCAAATGCAAAATAATTTATCATCTCTCCTTCGTGAATTCTATTATGCAAATATTGCGAAAGACAAGAAAACTCATACTATCATGTAGAAAACTACTAGATAACACTTTTGTTGAAACCAATCAATAGTTTCTAGGTAACAGTACAGGGTAGAAGTCGACTTGAACAGTGTATATTAATAAACTTTTCGTAGCACGTCATAGAGAAAATAATCTAATCAGAAAAAATGTATGTTATATAATTTTGGCTAACAGCTACAATGAAAACGAATATATCCTTTCGTAATTTAACAAATAGTGTGAAACATGAATGTAAAATGGAAGTTCGTGTTAATTTATTTTCATTAATTAATTAATTTAACTCCATAAAACACTAACTCAAGCCTCTACTGGGTAAAGGGTGTAGATCCTACCGACAAAGATTTACAAATACTCACATAAAGTAAAAATAAATATGTAATTTGTGTCTACACAAATTGTAAATACAGCTGTTGTCATAGTAATGTGGAGATGAATTTATTAGCAATTTGAGGCGAACATATAAAGAAAAGTCAGTAGAAAAAAAAATATAAATTCGCATTAAAAAAATATATTTGAGATACATCGTTTTATTCAAGTACATATATTTTTGAGACGAGGCAAACTATTAAATCCTCAATAGTATTATCGATACATAAACATCTGTTCATTGTATATTTCATTGTGTGACTTCCAAATGAAATAATAGGGTTATCTTTACAAGAATATTTCTTTTCATTGAGTTTACATAGGGGTTGCTTGTTTAGTTTATTAAATTTTTGTTTTGTAAGATAATCTTGAATAAATATAGTGCATAGACTCGTTAATCCATTATTGAGAAATGTTTCGTGAATTTTTTTATTTGATTGTATTTGTATTGTGAACTTTGCATTGGTATTTTGTATTAGAATAATTAATTTGTATTATGTAAATGAAAGCTGACATGCTCAATATTCCACATGTAATTGACACATATAGGATTATACGGATTGCACTGAAATAAAGAAATAATTAAAAACGTAGCCCTATATTTGATTAGTTTTGCCGATATACACCATTTGCAGTTTTTAACTTCCGGTTTTTTGGATAACCGTATTTCTAGTTGATTGTCATATGGACCCCTTTTTGATTTTATGGCAATATTTGTACGTTGATGTGAAACTTCCGTAAACGTTGGCTGCACTGGGTTGCCCCCAATGCTGGCGCAATGAAAGTGTGATCTAATAATTAATTTCGAGCCTTGTGTTATGTGTTGTTGAAATGGCGTAAAATTTAAAAAATGATTTCAGTTGTGGCGGTTTTTTCAACTCTTTGTAACTCTGAGTGAATATATATTTCTTCTTGTATATTTAAATTCAACATGAGCCAATGTTGAATACGTAGGTAAGTTTTTTTTATGGATGGAAACCTTTTCGTGAAGTTCTCAACTCCTATCCGTTAAGGTTGGATTTCGACAAAAATATAAATTTGGGATTTCTTAAGAACCCCTTAACATTACTAAACCATGTTTTCGAAATTTAACGTTCAACATCACAATAAAAAAATTACGAAGTTAATAACTCATAATTAGATATAAAAAATATGCATATTATAAATATTTCAGCAACATAGTTATAGTTATTTCTTGTGTGATAACCCATTTTTTATTTCAGTAACTCCAATTCAGTTTGTAATTATGATAACGCGGGGCTCATGCGAAGGAGAGTTGTACTATGAAAAAAATGCATGTGTTGATAGTATGATTAAAACTAGGCCTATACCATAATCCCGTGGTCGCATATTTTGTATACATACGAGATAGGCATTACGGGAGAGGGGAGGGCTATGTAGACTAAGAAAATGGCAATGCAAATAGGCCTACATAAAAAAATAAAAATACCACAAAAATTGGCGATTGAAATAAAAAATGTCTCGGAAATAAAAGTGCTTACATAACCTTGATTTCACGCGAGTATTTGCACCAACCTGCCTATCGGAGTACGACCAATAGCAGGTTCAGAGTGCTGCTTCAGTTTACCTGATTCATGTTTTTATACCCTAAATTTTAATTATTCATAGTAGCGGCTTTTCTGAAGGAAACGTCCTAGACCCACAAAAGTAACATAAGTGGGTTCTGCACAGCTTACCTTGTTAATATTCAGGAGGGCATATTGTTAAAATTGTAATTATTCAGAATAGCGGTTTTTCTGAAAGAAACGTCATAGACCCACAAAAGTAAAATTAATGGGTTCTGCACAGCTTACCTTGTTAATATTCAGGAGGGCGTAATGTTATAATAAGTAGAACTTATTAAATAAAATAGTTAAAAGTACGAGCAGTTTGTCCACTTCGTTTATGCTGGATGCCATGATGTTTGGTGAACTAATGCTTTAGTAACTTGAACAAATGCGCATCATTCTTGGATGTGGATCTGTAGACGTCACCGTATGTTAGTTGCAGTTGAGATGCGAGACAGTGCAGTTGTGTTGTTACGGGCGTGAGTTGTGACGTCAGAATCCGACCGTGTGAAGGCTTGTTATTTAAGAATGGAGGGAGCAAGAACGAGTGCTTCTGTGTGTAATATTTGCCTATGTGGTGGGTGTTACTTGGACATTTTAGTAGATTGTGGTGTTTTGTTGAGTGAGGTAAGGTGCAAGACAGTTTAATGGGTCGAGGAAAGTGGAATTGTACCCGCCGCCTACCTAGGTGAGTTGATTCATATATTTCCAGTGTGTTTTACTATTACTTTAAAACCCTAAAATCCTAAATTAGACTAAAATCGTAGGTTAGATTAAAATCATACAATTAAAACCCTACAATACTAGGTTATATTAACATCCTACAATTCTAGGTTATATTAAAACCCTTAAATTCTAGGTTAGTTTAAAACCCTACAATCCTAAGTTAGATTAAAAATGTAGAAGTGGTGGCAATTATCCAGGTTAGCTGCTTTTCTGAACAAAACGTCCTAGACCAACAGAAGTAGCATTAATGGGTTCTGCACAGCTTACCTTGTTCATATTTAGGAGGGCGTCATGTTAAAATAAGTAGAACGTATCAAATAAAATAGTTAAAAGTACGAGCAGCCCGCAGCTTGTTTACGCCAGATGCCATGATTTTTGGTGACGTCATGATTCCAGCCGTCACCTTATTGGCTTGTGGGTAGTTTTGACCAGCTCAGTAGCCATTGTGTCGTTGCCGAGGTGACTTGTTGCGTCCCAATCCGACGGATTCAAAAAGGACAAAGCAAGAATAAGTGTTTCTGTGCATTATATTTGCCTATGAACGAGTGCTTCTGTGCGTAAAATTCGCCTATGTGGCATTTTAGTAGATCATGGTGTTTCGTCGAATGAGGTAAGGTTGAATTGGCCGAAGACCCGCCACCTACCTAGGCGAGTTAATTGATAATCTTCCCGTGTGTTTTACGGTTACTTTAAATCCCCAACGTCCTAGATTAGACTAAATTTGTAGATTAGTTGAAAACCTACCTAGGTGAGTTAATTGATATTCTTCCGGTGTGTTGTACGGTTCCTTTAAATCCCTAAGATCCTAGATTTGACTAAATTTGTAGATTAGTTTAAATCCCTAAAATCCGAGGTTAGTTTGAAACCCTACAATCCTAGGTTAGTTAAAAAATGTAAAATAATGATTCACTCATCATGGGGTTAGGTTAGGTGGGCACATATTATGAACTTAGTCATATGTTAATGACTCTAGTATATTTGTGTTCTGCGTAATTAGTAGAGTGGAAATATACCACTTTTCAGGTTTTTTTTCTTAAGAAAAGCCGCTAAACTGGATAATTACCGTATATTCGTGTTCTGCGTAATTAGTAGAGAGGAAATATACCCTTTTGGGTTTTTTTTTACAGAAAAGCCGCTACTCGGAACAATTACTGTAACAACCAATACGTCCCTAAATTTTTTCTTTGGAAACCACACCGTCTCGCGTCTCAAATTCAACTAATGGCATCTCAACTTCAACGTACAATCCCATGACGTATACAGTAAACAGCCAATAAGGTGATGGCACAATGCACATTTATTCACATCACTAATGCATTCATTTACCAAAAGTTAAGGCGTCCAACGTAAATAAAGTGGCGGGTCGCCTGAATCATTAACTATTTTATTTAATATGTTCTATTGATTTTAACATTACGCCCTCCTGAATATCCGCGGCCGGTAGGTAGCGTCGGAAACAGCGTGCACAGCCATCAAACATGGCGACCAAAGTAAACATAGCGGCCGAAGTGCTCGTACTTTTAACAATNGTCGTTGCCGAGGTGACTTGTTGCGTCCCAATCCGACGGATTCAAAAAGGACAAAGCAAGAATAAGTGTTTCTGTGCGTTATATTTGCCTATGAACGAGTGCTTCTGTGCGTAATATTCCCCTATGTGGCGTTTTAGTAGATCATGGTGTTTCGTCGAATGAGGTAAGGTTGAATTGGCTGAAGACCCGCCACCTACCTAGGTGAGTTAATTGATAATCTTCCCGTGGGTTTTTACGGTTACTTTAAATCCCTAACGTCCTAGATTAGACTAAATTTGTAGATTAGTTGAAAACCTACCTAGGTGAGTTAATTGATATTTTTCCGGTGTGTTGTACGGTTCCTTTAAATCGCTAAGATCCTAGATTTGATTAAATTCGTAGATTAGTTTAAATCCCTAAAATCCGAGGTTAGTTTGAAACCCTACAATCCTACGTTAGACTAATACCCTATAATCTAGGTTAGTTTAAAACCCTACAATCCTAGGTTAGTTAAAAAATGTAAAATAATGATTCACTCATCATGGGGTTAGGTTCTGTTAGGTTAGGTGGGCACATATTATGAACTTAGTCATATGTTAATGACTCTAGTATATTTGTGTTCTGCGTATTTAGTAGAGAGGAAATATACCCTTTTGGGTTTTTTTTTTTTTACAGAAAAGCCGCTACTCTGAACAATTACTGTAACAACCAATACGTCCCTAAATTTTTTCTTTGGAAACCACACAAAAAGGTATCTCGAAAACACGTGATTTCCATCACGGTAAGCATATATACATAAAAAAAAACATTCAACACACTCCATGGCAATTTATGTAAGCAGTAATTATCTAATGTAGGGGCTTTTCTGAAGAAAAAAAACCCCTGAAAAGTGGTATATTTCCACTCTACTATTTATGCAGACACAAATATACTAGGGGCATTAACGTCCAACCAATTTCGTGATATGTGCCCACCTAACCTAACTGAACCTAACCCCACAACGAGTGAAGCACTATTTTACATTTTAAACTAACCTAGGATTGTAGGGTTTTAAACTAACATACGATAGAAGGGTTTTAATCTACGCTAAGATTTTAGTCTAACCTCGGATTTTAGTCTAACCTCGGATTTTAGGGTTTTACACTACGATAGGCTGTTAGTTTAATCTAGGATTTTAGGGTTTTAAACTACGCTAGGATTTTAGGTTAATCTAGAATTTTTGGGTTTTAGTAATAGTTAAACACACCGGAAGTCTATGAATCAACTCACCTAGGTAGGCGACCCATTCAACTGCCGTGCATTTTACCTTAATCGACAAAACACCACGAACTACAACAACATAAAGTAACACCTGCCACATAAACAAATATTACACACAGAATCACTAGTTTTTGCACCCTCCAATCTTAAATCACAAGCCTTCGCACGGTCGGATTCGGATGTCAGAACTCACTATATAAATCACATCCTCACCGTCTCGCGTCTCAAATTCAACTAATGGCATCTCAACTTCAACGTACAATCCCGTGACGATGACGTATACAGTAAACAGCCAATAAGGTGATGGCACGATGCACATTTATTCACGTCACTAATGCATTAATTTACCAAAAGTTAAGGCGTCCAACGTAAATAAAGTGGCGGGTCGCCTGTATTATTAACTATTTTATTTAATATGTTCTATTGATTTTAACATTACACCCTCCTGAATATCCGCGGCCGGTAGGTAGCGTCGGAAACAGCGTGCACAGCCATTAAACATGGCGACCAAAGTAAACATAGCGGCCGAAGTGCTCGTACTTCTGACGAATTTTTTAAATATGTTCTACTTATTCTAACATTAAGCCTCTTCAATATTAAAAAGGTAAGCTGTGCAGAACCTATTAATGCTACTTTTGTTGGTCTAGGACGTTTCCTTTGGAAAAGCCGTGACACTATATAATTACCCTAAATTATTGCAAATACCTAACAATTCCTCTTATTGTGAATGAAAAAAAGCCAAAACTATGATTTTTCATGAAAACCCCATGTTTTATTTATAAAAAAAACTACTTTGAAAATAAAATTATTTTTTTTACAACTTGAAGCACAGTTAATCTAAAGAAACCTTTCCTTGACATGAGCTGCAAGTTTTCATATTTACCCTCCAGTTTTAGGTGTATTTAACATTTAAAAGGACAAAACTACACAGTGGTAGTTTGTATTTGGTTAAGCTGGTAATTATGAAAAATAGGTGTTAATGCAAAAAAAGTGCACAACACTACCAGAAAAAAGTAATTTCCAACAGTACTAATTATACTGAACCATAATCCCATAAGTGCAAATTTATAATATTTTCATGAAAAATTTAGAATTGTTGTGTTGGAGACTGCCATGTTCAGAAAAATTGTGGGGTAAATAATGGCAAAAGCCACAACACAAGAAATCCTGCAAGATATGAAAATTGCAATGTCCTCAAATGGCTGCAGAACAGTCAATTCACTTACTGTAACACTTTGCTTCCTGGAGCATGATTTACCTGCTTCATAAATTTTTGCCAGATTCATAAATTGATACCAAGGTAAATAGATAATAGTTGGGCCATTCCAAGTTCACACGTATTTTTCCGTTCCCCTCAGTCTCATGCCGTGATGTCACAGGGAGGACATGGTGTGTTGGTCTCACTTCGACCCACCACCACGATAGGTGGATAACAGTTTTCACTGTGTATGGCTTTTGCTTTGGTGTCTTGAAAATTTTTTGTTGTCTCTGTGTGGCAATGTTTCCGAAAATGTCAAATGCTGTTTTCCGGAAAGTTGGATATTTTTGCAGTCATTGTTTATTATTTTTGTTTATATGTTTTTCATAGGGTTTTAGTGTGTGTGTGACATTTTTTGTTTTTTTTTAACATTGTTTTCACATATGTTTAATTTTTTTTCCGGAGAATGTTTCTCTGACAATGGTGATGTGTTATAAATATGGATGGTGTTGGTGTGGTGAGCAAGTAGAGATGTATAGGCAATCATATGTTTGACTGGACTATGAGCGACAGAAATGTAATAGGCTGACGTGAGTGTGACTAATATTAGACTCTTACCTCTAAATAATTCTTTCTCTTCCAAAAGGCATATAAGGCAAATCACACGCACTAAAACTTTTCCAAAATTACGCGGAAAAAAATTTATGGTACCAATTTCAATATGTTAATTGTGTCCTACAAGAGAGCAGGTAAGTGAAAAATGTAATTTTTACCTGGGATTTGCATGAAACTGTATAACAACAGAACATAAACAAATTCACATACCATTACTCTCAATATGTAATAATAATACACACAGGACAGGATTTCAACACTAGACAAAATTATACCTCATTAATTAGCATCTCAATGAAAATTTTTTACTGCAACAAATGGAGAAAAATTTCTTGTGATGAGTTTTACTGAGCAGAAGTGTGTCTCCTACTCGCTTTAACTGAATTACTACACTCTCACCCGCGATAGTACATAGTCCTAAAACTGACATTACGTAAGCTCAAAGAAATTTTGAGCACACCTTTTAGTCTCTTAGAAAACTTAAGTAAAAATAATATAATTAAAACTGGGAAGTCCATATTAATTATGTGCACGCCTAGTGATTAAAAAATATAGAGTTCTTGCTCTCCAAGAACCCTGGTCAGTTTACAAAGGAGAACTAATTAGCATAAAATTTTTAGTCAAAAGTTATACGAATATCAGACTGGTGGAAAGCTAAATAGCGTTACCAAAATTGTAACATCTTACGGTCCTTCATGTTGGCATAGGCGGGCGTCCTTGGGCAGTCCAAAGTATAGGAAGAAACCACTACAAAACTAGTATAACTGGCGCTTTGGGCCTCTTCAGAAATTACCCATGCACATTTAAGAGATTTGGAATAGCTCTCATCCATTTTACCTATTTTTATGACGAGACTGTCTCAAATCAAAATTCTAAACTCAGAGCCCTATAAAAAATTGACCACTTGCCATAAATGCAAATGTGAGTCACCCATGTTCCAACAGGGATTACCAAAAGATTGTTTTCAACAATTAGAAATTCACCTCAGAATCTAGAACTTCCCGAGACTAACATTGAAGTCATAAAACAAATATTAACTTTCATACATTTGATAAGAAATTCTCCTAGCTCAGTATAATTTAGTGTTAAAAGTGCAAAGAGAAAAGATATCTACTTAACTTAATATCTATGCCAACTAAACATTTTAGTTTAAAATGACACTAAAGAAATAATACAATGAAGATTACAAATTACTACACACATTAAATACTATTGGAGTGAAAATAAAATTAATAAACTGTTAAGTGGATGGCTATTGGATACAAAATATTTACCTTAGAAATGTCAAATTTGGAAGTAAACAAAACTTATCTGGAGCTATTAGCACACTGTCAGTATAAAATCACAAAGGATAACAAGAAGTGGAATTAGACGTTTTTATTGTGAACAGAGAATGTTGTNTTTTTTTAAATATGTTCTACTTATTCTAACATTAAGCCTCTTCAATATTAAAAAGGTAAGCTGTGCAGAACCTATTAATGCTACTTTTGTTGGTCTAGGACGTTTCCTTTGGAAAAGCCGTGACACTATATAATTANCTGTGCAGAACCTATTAATGCTACTTTTGTTGGTCTAGGACGTTTCCTTTGGAAAAGCCGTGACACTATATAATTATCCTAAATTATTGCAAATATCTAACAATTCCTCTTATTGTGAACAAAAAAAAGCCAAAACTGTGATTTTTCATGAAAACCCCATGTTTTATTTATAAAAAAAAAACTACTTTGAAAATAAAATTATTTTTTTTACAACTTGAAGCACAGTTAATCTAAAGAAACCTTTCCTTNCTGTGCAGAACCTATTAATGCTACTTTTGTTGGTCTAGGACGTTTCCTTTGGAAAAGCCGTGACACTATATAATTACCCTAAATTATTGCAAATACCTAACAATTCCTCTTATTGTGAATGAAAAAAAGCCAAAACTATGATTTTTCATGAAAACCCCATGTTTTATTTATAAAAAAAAAACTACTTTGAAAATAAAATTATTTTTTTTACAACTTGAAGCACAGTTAATCTAAAGAAACCTTTCCTTGACATGAGCCGCAAGTTTTCATATTTACCCTCCAGTTTTAGGTGTATTTAACATTTAAAAGGACAGAACTATACAGTGGTAGTTTGGATTTGGTTAAGCTGGTAATTATGAAAAATAGGTGTTAATGCAAAAAAAGTGCACAACATTACCAGAAAATAGTAATTTCCAACAGTACTAATTAAACTGAACCATAATCCCATAAGTGCAAATTTATAATATTTTCATGAAAAATTTAGAATTGTTGTGTTGGAGACTGCCATGTTCAGAAAAATTGTGGGGTAAATAATGGCAAAAGCCACAACACAAGAAATCCTGCAAGATATGAAAATTGCAATGTCCTCAAATGGCTGCAGAACAGTCAATTCACTTACTGTAACACTTTGCTTCCTGGAGCATGATTTACCTGCTTCATAAATTTTTGCCAGATTCATAAATTGATACCAAGGTACATAGATAATAGTTAGGCCATTCCAAGTTCACACGTATTTTTCCGTTCCCCTCAGTCTCATGCCGTGATGTCACAGGGAGGACATGGTGTGTTGGTCTCACTTTGACCCACCACCACAATAGGTGGATAACAGTTTTCACTGTGTATGGCTTTTGCTTTGGTGTCTTGAAAATTTTTTGTTGTCTCTGTGTGGCAATGTTTCCGAAAATGTCGAATGCTGTTTTCCGGAAAGTTGGATATTTTTGCAGTGATTGTTTATTATTTTTGTTTATATGTTTTTCATAGGGTTTTAGTGTGTGTGTGACATTTTTTGTTTTTTTTTAACATTGTTTTCACATATGTTTAATTTTTTTTTCCGGAGAACGTTTCTCTGACAATGGTGATGTGTTATAAATATGGATGGTGTTGGTGTGATGAGCAAGTAGAGATGTATAGGCAATCATATGTTTTACTGGATTATGAGCGACAGAAATGTAATAGGCTGACGTGAGTGTGACTAATATTAGACTCTTTCCTCTAAATAATTCTTTCTCTTCCAAAAGGCATATAAGGCAAATCACACGCACTAAAACTTTTCCAAAATTACATGGAAAAAAATTTATGGTACCAATTTCAATACGTTAATTGTGTCCTACAAGAGAGCAGGTAAGTGAAAAATGTAATTTTTACCTGGGATTTCCATGAAACTGTATAACAACAGAACATGAACAAATTCACATACCATTACTCTCAATATGTAATAATAATACACACAGGACAGGATTTCAACACTAGACAAAATTATACTTCATTAATTAGCATCTCAATGAAAATTTTTTACTGCAACAAATGGTGAAAAATTTTTTGTGATGAGTTTTACTGAGCAGAAGTGTGTCTCCTACTCGCTTTAACTGAATTACTACACTTCCACCAGCGATAGTACATAGTCCTAAAACTGACATTACATAAGCTCAAAGAAATTTTGAGCGCACCTTTTAGTCTCTTGGAAAACTTACTTAAGTAAAAATAATATAATTAAAACTGGGAAGTCCATATTAATTATGTGCACGCCTAGTGATTAAAAAATATAGAGTTCTTGCTCTCCAAGAACCCTGGTCAGTTTACAAAGGAGAACTAATTAGCATAAAATTTTTAGTCAAAAGTTATACGAATATCAGACTGGTGGAAAGCTAAATAGCGTTACCAAAATTGTAACATCTTACGGTCCTTCATGTTGGCATAGGCGGGCGTCCTTGGGCAGTCCAAAGTATAGGAAGAAACCACTACAAAACTAGTATAACTGGCGCTTTGGGCCTCTTCAGAAATTACCCATGCACATTTAAGAGATTTGGAATAGCTCTCATCCATTTTACCTATTTTTATGACGAGACTGTCTCAAATCAAAATTCTAAACTCAGAGCCCTATAAAAAATTGACCACTTGCCATAAATGCAAATGTGAGTCACCCATGTTCCAACAGGGATTACCAAAAGATTGTTTTCAACAATTAGAAATTCACCTCAGAATCTAGAACTTCCCGAGACTAACATTGAAGTCATAAAACAAATATTAACTTTCATACATTTGATAAGAAATTCTCCTAGCTCAGTATAATTTAGTGTTAAAAGTGCAAAGAGAAAAGATATCTACTTAACTTAATATCTATGCCAACTAAACATTTTAGTTTAAAATGACACTAAAGAAATAATACAATGAAGATTACAAATTACTATACACATTAAATACTATTGGAGTGAAAATAAAATTAATAAACTGTTAAGTGGATGGCTATTGGATACAAAATATTTACCTTAGAAATGTCAAATTTGGAAGTAAACAAAACTTATCTGGAGCTATTATTACACTGTCAGTATAAAATCACAAAGGATAACAAGAAGTGGAATTAGACGTTTTTATTGTGAACAGAGAATGTTGTNTACACTGTCAGTATAAAATCACAAAGGATAACAAGAAGTGGAATTAGACGTTTTTATTGTGAACAGAGAATGTTGTAAACTATTTGAAAGATGAGCAATCTCCCAGTATATATATGATCTCCCAGTAGTTATGCACATTATGTTCAGTATACAAAAATAAATACAGTATCCAGTTTTCTTGTCTTTTTTATTACCTGTCTCAGGCAGGTGGATAGGAATTAAAGTCTAACGTTAATCAGGGGTGAAGCTAAACACATAAACACTAAAAATAATATTGTCTTGAGAGGGTTTTTTAATTTAATGTTATGATGCAGTTACTATATCATTATGCTTGTCTTTCAAGCTTGCTCTTGTAAACAAAATTTACTGTAGGCATTTCCATTTACAATAACAGATAATGGACAGACCACCCCCCATATAGTCTTTTAAATTTAGGGTTCACTGTAATAATAGATCACCAATGCTGTTGGAACTGAGTATTATGAATAGTAATTTCATTTTAATTAAATACTTTGAATGGTACAATTTGACTTTATTTTAAACCATTTGTTTTGATTGCAATAACAAATAAACCCTCCAAATACATGGTTACTCATGTCTTTTAAATATTGTCCAATTTTTATCTGATTCTCTCACTTTTAATTTTTTTCTCTTTGGCAAGTGAATTTACGTGCAGCTGGGTCCAGCCAGTGAGAGATAGCTGCATGCGCAGCCTGATGCAGTGCCAAAAACATTAGTCACCATATAATCAATTACGCATTTGACGATGTGTGTAAAATATTTTTGTAACTGTTTGTACACAGGTGGGCCATCACTAATATCAGCTGTCGCACGCTGGGCCGTGCTGTTGGCACAAGCGCAAGCATTTAGGTATGTGAGCTCCCAGGACGTGTGGTACTAACAATAGTTGCTTCTTATTGGCAAATTCCTTTAAAGAAAGAGTCCATGCATTTTCAATACAAGGAACTGCGTATTGTTTTATATGCCTTCCATTTGGGTTGAATGTTTCAGTAAGTCATTTTATACTAATATTAGAACAGGTATTTGGGATGGAAGTATTAAAATTTGCAACTGTCCGTGTGGCAGATGCATTGTTCAGGTGCCAGGGTGAGGATAGAAATTTGGAGAAAGATTTTTTTTCTCATAAAAAACAAGTGTTAATATACCAGGGATTGGTATATTAACTTGAACCAAGAAATAGCCAGAGGTGTAAAATATGTAAAAGTTTTGGACGAGTTAAATTCAGAAAATTGTAGAAAGTAATATCAGACTTAATTACTATCCAAAATGAAATCCTATTTAGATGNGACGAGTTAAATTCAGAAAATTGTAGAAAGTAATATCAGACTTAATTACTATCCAAAATGAAATCCTATTTAGATGTAAAGAAATTGAGGAAGAGCAATGGGCAATGAGTAATATTGTGTATTCCTAATAACCGAGATATGTGAAAAGGTGCATGTAGAATGTGGCTATTTTGGATTTGCAAAAGCAGTTAAATTCATTCAATAGTTCTGTTGGGTTATAAATATTTATCGTTGAGTATCTAAGGTTATCAAAGGATGCCTCGTACGTGCACAAACAAAGGTACAGAACCAAAAGAGTTATGGGACTATGCAACATGTATTAGTGACAGAACCTTTTGAGGTAGTGTCAGTGGACTTGTTTGGTCTGATGCCAGCTTGGCACCAAGGTATGAATTATTTATTAGTTGTTTTGGATGTTTTTTTTCAAAATTTGTAAAACTGTACCCATTGAGATTGGCTTCTGCTAATACTGTTATTAAAAGAATTACTGTTAAGTANCTTCAAAATTTGTAAAACTGTACCCATTGAGATTGGCTTCTGCTAATACTGTTATTAAAAGAATTACTGTTAAGTATGTTGTAGAGGTTGAAATGCCCAAGAAGGTAATGAAATGAAACACAGTTTAGGAGTAGAAAATGGAGATTAGCGCTTGGGAATCTTTTAGAAATACAGGTAGGATATACATCTGTGACCCATCCTTCAGCAAACCCCACCGAAAGAGTGATGAGGGAGTTGGGGAGGCTGTTAAGAGTTTTCTGCCACGAGAATTACAGCTCATATGTAGGAAAGATAGCAGAAATAGAACACCTTTTGAATAATGTACACCACGACAGCACAGGATATACACCTATAGAGTTAATTAAGGCACAGTAACCAGAATCATAGTTAACTAAAATGGTGAAATGGTGAAGTTCCCACTGCAAGTAACCACAGATTTGGCAGTACAATTTCAAAGAGCAAAGAAAAGGTTAGTATTGAAGGCTGTAATGAGGAATGATAGGAAAGGTATTTATTTATTAATAAGCNGCTGTAATGAGGAATGATAGGAAAGGTATTTATTTATTAATAAGCATCCATTACAAACTCTGCATAGTGATATTGGACTTGTCTGAGTTACATGGATACATATACATAGATATATATATATAATTTTTTCCTTTCCACTATATATATCAGGGTAAATTTGCTTAACGCTTCATAAGTAAATAGTGTCCATCTGGGATTTTATAACCAAGGTATGAATTATAGTTAGATCTCGACCTAAGTAAGCCATAACTTGGCTTAAAAAAGAGAAATACCAAAAGCCCCTCATTCAAAAAATGTCTATTTTTAACCATCCAATTGTTGATTTAAAATGAACAATTTATAGTCAGTTATACAAAAATAAGATTCTTCTTAGCTTCTATCATGTTTGTAAAACAAAAATAGGTTATAATAAAATAAACAATACCTAGTACCTACCTAAATAAAAATATATTCTTTGAATTTGTACTTAAGTTAAAGAGTAATTACATTTTTATAAATAATCTACAGTTTTATAAAGGTACGACTATCATAGTAACTACTATAACAAACGGTAAACTTTAGAATAATTTCAAAATAATATTTTTTCTTGGCAAATATTACATTACCAAAATTAAAGTAATTTGTGGCCTGCTTTGTAATTATTACGCAGTTATAACAAATATGACTTTTATAAGAAATTGTTATAAAAATATTGACACAATGTTGTACTAATACTAAGTATATCAGTCAACAAATCGTAATTAGTAACACTTATTGAATAGTTATTCATTATTCGTATTGAATCGAGATCCTTCAAATCACATTTGAAATCTTTATCACTTTATATGACATGGTAGGTAACTCAGTTATAACTTAAATAAATTGGCAACATCCTTATTACCTTTCTAATTAAACACTNCTTTATCACTTTATATGACATGGTAGGTAACTCAGTTATAACTAAACTAATTAAATCAGTGATACTTGGTCACTTTTTAAGAATAGACTTACACTTTGGAACTATAATTATTAGCAACAATCAGTCTTTACTCCTGGAAATAATAATTTAAGTCAAATTAATGTTTTCTGTGTACTTGCTTCTTCTGCTTCAAATATTTACCATCTATTATTTACTTTATCAGCCTCTGTAGTAATATCGAACATATTTTGTAAAAGTATAGAATCCTACAAAAAAAATAAAATAATGGCTATCATCAAATAATAGGTAAAAGTCAATTGTCAAGTGATTGGTAGGTAAGTGGGTACATTACCAAGGTTATATTTTCTTCTGATGTAGTCATACCTGCATTCATCAAAGCTAGGTCAATTATTTTGGATGAACGTCGTTTTTTCAATCCATGACTCTAAAACAATAATTCATACTCATTAAAAAACTGAAACATGAAACAGAAAAATAGCACTTTAAATGAAAATAGTTACCAGATATTGTATTCAAGCGGTAAAACAGCGGGATGCGCGTGTTGACTAAACAATGTTTCGTCGCACACACTGATTGTTTTATTGTTCCCAACAGCCACTCCAAGACCACTTTGCAACATGGTCAAACGACAATGCAAGATATGCATGGATGGCTCAACCTCCTTTTTAATTATAATTTCTTCCCTCAAAAGATATCTAAGCCCCACAAATAATATAGAAAACGGCAGGTCATATTTTCCTAGGTGACAAATGTAATCTCTTTTAAATGAAGGAAAGATATTACTAAACGACATATTTTGGTAAATGAGAACTCATATAAAATATTTAAATGCCAAATGGCAAATATTTATGGTAAGGTAAAAAGGGCTGAAGTCAGAAACAAAATCTATTTTCAAGAGGGTACATTTAGCTAACTAAATAATTATTTTTTTCGTAAGATCAGGAAAAAGACTAAAAGCCAAAATAGTTTAAATGACAAACATGTAATATTTTCTAAGTACACAAAGAGTTTAGAAAAATGTCGTAAATGTAATATTTTTTTAATGATCAAAATTGTTGTCACTTGGTTGCCGATAACTGTAAATAATCAACAAAATACAAATTACCTAANGGCAGGTCATATTTTCCTAGGTGACAAATGTAATCTCTTTTAAATGAAGGAAAGATATTACTAAACGACATATTTTCGTAAATGAGAACTCATATAAAATATTTAAATGCCAAATGGCAAATATTTATGGTAAGATAAAAAGGGCTGAAGTCAGAAACAAAATGTATTTTCGAGAGGGTACATTTAGCTAACTAAATTATTATTATTTTCGTAAGATCAGGAAAAAGACTAAAAGCCAAAATAGTTTAAATGACAAACATGTAATATTTTCTAAGTACACAAAGAGTTTAGAAAAATGTCGTAAATGTAATATTTTTTTAATGATCAAAATTGTTGTCACTTGGTTGCCGATAACTGTAAATAATCAACAAAATACAAATTACCTAAGCGATAGCAAAAACTATCACAGAAGCTTGGGAGTAGGACTCATCGATGCAGAATTTTTGTTAAATTCCATTGATATATATATATATAACTCTATATCAGCCAAATTGTCGCTTGGTAATTTCTTCCTTTCCGCGGTTATATATATATATATATTTATTACTTACGAACATATAATACACATAGTATAAAATTAGGATACAATTAGGTTTACAGAGAAGGTCAAAGCATCTTGCCATGTTAATATCATGATAAACATTCACTCCTTATACAATGAAGATCCTCGTATTGTTAGCAATAAATATATACATATTTATTATATAAAATAACTAACATATAGCATAGTATCTATATACACTCATGCTTTTCATTTATGTGAAATACATTTTTTTATTTAGGTCATCATGATTACATTGCATTCTACAGAATATATTGCATTCTACAGAATATAAGGCCTTATATTTTCAATTAAATATATTTTGATGTGTTTTTTAAAAATTTTAAAGTTTAAAGATGCCATGTGATAATAATGTATTTTGTTCATTAGTTTCAGGCTAGAGCAATAAACATTTTTCTCAAAGAATGTTGTCCTGTGTTGCATAGTTTGTGGCTTACAGCTATTTCTAGTATCATAATTATGTACATGCATTATATTAGAATAATCTATATTATTATAGACAAAGAGTAGCATCTTATATAGACACACACAAGGGCCGATTCAGAAGTCATGGCAACTATTTATTGTTTATCTCCCAAAAATGATCCAACACAGGAAATGTACTATGTATAGGTGAAAGTGTACAAGTACGTTTTAAAGGTGACACCACATGGGGTATGGATGCAGGAATGTCCGGCATGGAACAAAGACAAACATGGCTGCTTGAAATCACCATTTAAATGATTTATTCTCGTACACTCTGTATACACTCATTTGAATGGGTACGTATTATACATGTACAAACTGTTTAACATCCTTCAAAGTAGTCTCAGAGGTTGTCCATGGTTCATCAATGTGTACTACCCCATGTTGAACTGCTGTTGCCATCAGATGGGATATGAGTGCATCCATCCGGCTGTGAGCACTTTCCCTATGTCAGTTGTCGGATGACAGCGGTGCAAAATGGATGTAATCAAAGTCGAACAGTGTACGTACATCAAGATAGCCGTACGCCACAGCCGCAATGCACGCGAATGTCATGCAGAGCTACGGGAAGCATTGGGTAATTGTGGTATACCCTATCATACAGTGACAAGGTGGGTAAAGTCCTTCAAACAGGGAAGAGAGTCAACAGCACACCTATCTCACAGTGGATGTGCTGTGTCAGCTGACCATGACATACGAGCTGCTGTGGTTGATCAGTGCCTAATGGACGACACTCATTGGACTGTTATGGAATTAGTCCAATATACAGATATTCCTGCACCATCAGTGCGCCAAATTCTATGGCGGGACTTAAATTTATGGAAGATTTGTGCCCAGTGGGTGCCACATCACTTAACTGACGTAGAGAAGTAGACCAGATACGAGACATGTCATATCAATCTGGAACGCTTTCATAGTGTAATGGCATGCTTAACTGCATTGTTGCAATTGATGAAACATGGGCACGAGCATACGAACCCGAATTGAAGCGACAGTTCAATGAATGGTGTCATCCTGGATCACCATGGAGACACAAGATACAACAAAACCAGTCACCCAGAAAGCTGATAATCATATTGGCATATGACATTTGAGGTGTTTTAGTGTCTCATCCAGTTCATGAGGGCACTACTGTTGTTTCTGCGGTACCATATCCGTTGTGCAGTTCGAGAGAAACGTCCTGAACTTTTGGGCAATGCTATAGTCTTACATGACAACGCTAAACCTCGTACAGCAGGTAGCATTAAACATTGTTTACGGCTTTGGGATAGGTGGTGTTGCCACACCCTCCCTATTCTCCATCTTAGTCCGTGTGACTACGTTCTTATTTTGAAAGTGAGGAGGCCATTGCATGGTAAACACTTTGCCAACAAACAAGACATTGTCAGAGCATTTCGACGAGATGCAGAGCACATTGACGGATCTCGTGCAGCCAATGGCATTTCCCGTCTGCCTCATCGCTGGCAATGAACCGTGGACAACCTTGGAGACTACTTTGAAGGATGTTAAACAGCTTGTACACGTATGATACGTACCCATTCAAATGAGTATATACAGGATGTATGAAAATATATCAATTAAACGGTGATTTCAAGCACCTATGTTTGTATTTGTTCCTTGCCGGACATTCCTGCATCTATACCGCATATGATATCACCTTTAAAATGTACTGGTCACACATTTTCAACTGTACATAATACATTTCCTGTGTTGGATTATTTTCGGGAGATAAGCAATAGTTGCCATGACTTCTGAATCAGTCCTTGTGTGTGTATCTATGTATATATATATATATATATATATAGAGAGAGAGAGAGAGAGAGAGCAAGAGGCAAAGTAGCGTTAGGATCTTTAATTTTTTTAATATAGGTTTACAAGACCTATTATAATCATCTACATCTATTCTTAATAATTTTTTTTAAAAATCAAAATACATATTCTTGCTTAACTGAGTTGTCCCAGAATATGACTCTGTATTTCAGAATTAATTGTATGTATGCAAAGTATACTGACAAGGTAGCTATATGATTAGATGATTTCTTTATAGTATGAATAGTAAAGCAAAGTGAACTTAATTTCTTAGGTAAAGTATTATTAATTTGAGTTATCCATTTTAAATTACTGTCAATATAAAGACCTAAAATTTATTATTATCAGTCGGTTGCATGTCATTTATTATGTCTGTTTGCTTAAGAAGTTTTTCTATTTTGTTTTTAAGTGAAAGTGTATAATAGAGGTTTATTTAAATTCAGTATTAATTTGTTTATTGCACCCCAATTGGCTAATTGTTGTTTTGCTGTTACAATTTGGTTACTACTTTGTTACACCGCTCATCTGATATTAACAAGTTTGTGTCATCTGCATACCTCACTATATTGTTACTACTAATGAAATTTGGAAGATCATTAATAAAAATTATAAACAGTAAAGGACCCAGAATTAGAGGTGAGCCGATATGGTTTTTGAGCCTTTTCCGATATTGCAGATACAAACAAACCTACTGATATTGCCGATACCAATACCGATACTGCCTTGACAAGAAAAAAAACACTGTTCCATGTTTCAAAAAATTAAAAACTTTATTTTTAAAACATTTAGCGAAATAAAATTATAACTGTCTTTCTTTTATGGTTTCAGTGATAGGCCTAATTATTACGATAAATATAAATCTAGGAACCACATAGTAAGCTTAAGCATATTTATAAGACAAAAATAATCTCCAAAAGCATGTCATTACCCAATGAAACTCTTAAAAAAAACATAACACTTCAAACTGTGTGTGCATTCAAGGTGCCGTTTTAAGTTTGTGGTACTATACGACCTCGACGATGTACTGCCTCTCGAAACCAAACATTTGCAATTGCATTCTTGCGTGTTGCTTACGGTAAAAAAATTACACAAGTAATTTTTTTTTCCAGCCATATAATTTATTTATTGCTGTCACACGTAAATAATTTCACCACGTTTGTACCCTGACCTAACACCGTCATACTACTGCAGCAACGGCAAACAAACCAACAAAACAAACACAAAAAAGACAAACTGTCAGAATGTGCAGCATGCAACCAACATTACAAGATTACATAAGTTTTTTTTATGCGTCGCCGTGTTAGCGGTTTGTCATGAAACTATTAAGACAAAATATTTTTGGAGGTAATCATAAATATTAATTATTGTTAATATTATATATGTGTTAGGCTAATTAAATGTTAANCAAAATATTTTTGGAGGTAATCATAAATATTAATTATTGTTAATATTATATATGTGTTAGGCTAATTAAATGTTAAATTTTGTACAAGCTTGCCTACATAGATAAAATTCAGTAAACGCAAATGGTGGCCACTATTGTTTTGTTGTATACATGTTTTGTAAACAATCATGCAAAACGTGCCTAATTTTGCTTTAGAAATAAACACAGCCAGTTAGGTACTTTAGTAAATTCAATTTCAAAATAGTGATTATTTTAATAAAACCAAATAGTGAGCTAAGTCACTCCAATTATGGCAAGTTGAAAACAGCATCTTCTTAGATTTTAGGGACAAAATATTGGTTATAATATTGGCGATTTAAATATGAATTGGGCAAAATTCCGATAGTTACGATATCGGCCGGTTTCAATATATCGGTACCGGTATCTGCTCAGCCCTACCCAGAATAGATCCTTGCGGTTGTCACATCTTGAAATTTTTAATTTATCTTATACATATGTCCCTTATTATATTGAAATATGCTTGTTACTTGTGATCTGTTGGAAAGGTAACATTTTATAAGCTGATTAGGAATTCCTCTGATACCCATATCATTAAGCTTCTGTAGCAATATTTAATGACTGACACAGGCTTTGGATAAATCTGCAAAAATCCGTATGGCATGTTGTTTATTATCAAGGGTTCTTGCTATATCATCTANCCTATGGCATGTTGTTTATTATCAAGGGTTCTTGCTATATCATCTATAAATCTAAACATTGCTTGTTCTGTTGATTTTCCTCTCATAAAAACAAATTGCTGCAATTAAATTATATTATTCCTNCTGATACCCATATCATTAAGCTTCTGTAGCAATATTTAATGACTGACACAGGCTTTGGATAAATCTGCAAAAATCCGTATGGCATGTTGTTTATTATCAAGGGTTCTTGCTATATCATCTAGAAATCTAAACATTGCTTGTTCTGTTGATTTTCCTCTCATAAAAACAAATTGCTGCAATTAAATTATATTATTCCTNTAAATCTAAACATTGCTTGTTCTGTTGATTTTCCTCTCATAAAAACAAATTGCTGCAATTAAATTATATTATTCCTAGTTATGAATGCAATTATTTGATCTGCTATTTCTTTTCCAAATACTTAAGAAAAGGATGATAACAATGCAATTGGATGGTAGTTTTCTACACTGTCTAAAGCCCCCTTCTTATGCAAAGGCGCAGCAGGCTCCGATGGTACATTCGTCAAGCATTTGCCTATCTAGATGAGTTTGAGAGATGCCTGGCCTCACACATCACTGGTATCTTGGCCTGCCTTTGTGATGTCAACATACTTCCTTAGCCAGCAAGGTCCCCAGACCTCTTGCCCATCAAAAACGTTTGGGACCAGAGTGGATGGCAACTTTGGCCAGCGGCAACTATGGCGGATTTGGAGGATTAGTTGCTCCAGTTGTGGCAGGATCTTGCTCAGGATATCCCATGTCTGTATGTCTCCAATCCTGATAATATTGCTGCCTGTCTCCATGTAAGGATGACCCAACACCATACTAAGTGCATTCTGCGTGTCCCCTGCAGTACATGCTTGGTGTGGTACAATATTTTGATGTTTTCTGTATACATACTACCATGTCTTGTGCCTATAACCTCTTACGCACCCCTGAAATGGCACCTTCATGGCGATTAATTTAATTTGCAAATGAGTGTTCTTTCTGATATTTATGCACTGAATCAATAAACTTGTGCAAAGGCTCATCAGGTTTTTGAAATTGGTAAACTGATTCTTTTACACATGAGGGCATTACACTTAAGAAGAAAAACGTTCAAAATTTTTCTTTAAAATTCTCAAAATTAGGTTTTTGTGCCTNCATGAGGGCATTACACTTAAGAAGAAAAACGTTCAAAATTTTTCTTTAAAATTCTCAAAATTAGGTTTTTGTGCCTCATTTAACTCTTCAGTACCTATTATAACAGGAAACCCTCACATTTCAATGACAATGCTTGCAACACTATGCTATCGTACAAATGCAAACCCACTAATTTTTCTACTTCTATTAATACATCCAACATCTGACTGATTATGTAGAAGAAAGGATAGGTAGGATCTAAAGTGCTTTAAGGAGAAATTTTTTGCAGAAACCACCACCGATTCTCACTGAGGGCTGCTGACTTGAGCCATCAGTTGACACAGTTTGACTCCGCGTGAATGCTAAAGCTGCTCGACGAAGCTCAGTGACAGCAGAGGCAGCTGCAGCGAGGATATCATTGTCTTGTAGAAAAGTAAATGACTCTTCCTTTATCAGTTGATAGATGGACACATTCACCATGCCATGCAATATAAAAAAAACAACATAAAGTTCAAATTTAGACAGCAGAAGTCGTGCAGCTGATTGTACTGTACATTTGAACAGACAAACTAATCAACAATTTATGCAAATGAACAGACATGGATCCATTTCCAATTTCATGTCTTTTATTCAGGTGCTTGAAAAATATAGAGACTGAAGTAAAAATTGGATAGCGATTTTCCCAGCACAATATTTAGCACCCAAAATAATTATAAATTACATTAAAAAAAACTTTCATAAAACCTACATAAGCAATTATGAAAATTTGGTACTAAATATAAACCTACCTCTCCAAAAAATTTTTATTCACAGTAAAGCTCCAAATTATTATAATCAGGGAAATATCTATAATATTCAATTTACAAACAGTTTAAACAATATTTAAATTTAGTAATTATACCTTTATAGAACATTAATTCAGCATTACTATGGTTTGATAAATTTTATAACTGGTGTAATATGTTCTCTCTTGCCAGTCAAACTGTGAAAGATGACTGCCAAAAGGGGCAGCCAATCATAGCAATAACTATGCAGCTAAAACTTTATTAAAAATATATATATCTCAACTATAGGCATGTACCTCTAAAAATGTCTTAAACATTTTGTNAAAAATATAGAGACTGAAGTAAAAATTGGATAGCGATTTTCCCAGCACAATATTTAGCACCCAAAATAATTATAAAATACATTTAAAAAAACTTTCATAAAACCTACATAAGCCATTATGAAAATTTGGTACTAAATATAAACCTACCTCTCCAAAAAAATTTTATTCACAGTAAAGCTCCAAATTATTATAATCAGGGAAATATCTATAATATTCAATTTACAAACAGTTTAAACAATATTTAAATTTAGTAATTATACCTTCATAGAACATTAATTCAGCATTACTATGGTTTGATAAATTTTATAACTGGTGTAATATGTTCTCTCTTGCCAGTCAAACTGTGAAAGATGACTGCCAAAAGGGGCAGCCAATCATAGCAATAACTATGCAGCTAAAACTTTATTAAAAATATATATATCTCAACTATAGGCATGTACCTCTAAAAATGTCTTAAACATTTTGTACAAACATTAGCACTTCAACTTTAAATGAGAGAGGGCAGGCAACTTGACTAATGCTCTGTTCAAAGCCTTCCTTGGTGGTATATTCATTAAAATTTGGCAAGAGAAACAATTAAAATACCAAAAGACCCTAATTACAAGTGTAATTGTTCTAATCCCCTTAAAGTGTAAAGCCTAAATATCTGACTGAGTCTCACAATGGTGTGTTGTGGGCTATCAAGCCTAGTCAAAAATAATTAACAAATTATACATGATAACTACAAGTGTACAAACAAAACTCAGAATGCAGTTAATTGCTCAAGGCAATTAAAAATTTCACAAACTTCAAACAAAAACACGTAAAAAAAACAGGTACACCTACACTAGGCCATTTCAGTAGTCTAGCCCTTCAGTCTCTGATGCTCATTGTCCGCAGACTTCACTCCTGCTGGTCACTCTCGCCACCACTTGACGGTTTACTGGCTCATCACTTTTCTGTGTTTGCACACCTGGTGCTAAAGGTCGTACAACCATCCAAACTCTGTCGGCTCGGAGGCCCTACATGGCTTAAGTAGTCTCGTTGAGACGGGCAAGGGAGTCAACCAGAACATTCTTTCAAAAATGATCCCAAATATTAAATCGGCTGAAGGTCAGGGGCTCTCAAGTATCGATAGGCCTATCTGGCACTCGCAGTGGCTCGCCTTTGTAAATCACCACACACTTTTCGCATTACCATTCTGCCCTTGGCACATTGTTTGGCTCGCCGGAGCGGGATGGGGCAAGGGAAGCGCTGCAAACCATGAACATGTGACTATATTAATTTTGAACGTCTTAACTGACTTATGGTGGTTGAATGGTCTGCATACGCTGGTTAAGAGTTTTCATATGGACTGTACCTTTTATAACTTCTACACCTAACCAGCAACTTCACTTTTTTATTACTGGAACTAGTATTTTGGTTGTTGGAACCGGATTGTTTTACTGGAAAGTGTGACAACTTTTGCACCTAGGTACAACATCTTCTACATAACCTCAATATGAAGTAAATTGTACAAAAGGTGTAAAGTAAAGGTGGATATGCTGGAGAAACAGACATTTGAATTTCAGATAAGTTCAGCATTTGTTTTCAGACATGTGAATTATTTAAATCATGATTGACATGGCCGTGAATGGTGAAGATTCAATAAAGATACTTAAAGGAAAAAGTAGGTTTCATGACACATGTAAGAAAATTTTGATTATAAATTAATAATTAAAAAATGAGGGAAAACTAGGTATATTAAATTAATCTTGATAGTTATATTTTTTAATTTTATACCTATATGTGCGTAACAACAATAGTTTCTCAGTTTAGCTTTCAGGCATTGCTACATTGTTTGCATAGTTTTGTTAGTGGCTTAAAATAGCATGATTAAAATTTTATCATACTGATCGTTTCTGTATTGGAAGAAAAATCACAAAATTTAATCTAAAAATCATATTCCTATACATGCCATTATAATTTCAAAGTTTGCCTGAAAGTTTTCCTTAAAAAGTAGGGTTTCTAGTTTGTAAATAATACTGGATTTTGTCTAATGGGTTTCTTTGTACCATAGTGACTCCTTATTACTAATGTTTATTCTATTTTTAAAATGTTCTGCAGACACACATGTGTTACTATGGTTCAGTCCCATTATGGGAGGTTCTGATAAATGGGTTCTTTGTAACAATGTAAACTGCATAGAGATTTACTTTCAAGCTTGTAGTGAACTTTAACTTTTTTTTATTACATTACAGGAATTGTACTTAGTAAATCACTGTTATTGCCATTATTATTATTATAATTTTTTTTTTATTTTGGCACAAGTTCTACTTGTGTAGCTTGAGTAATTGTGTAAAAGGTGTAAAACTAATGTAATGCCTGTAAAAACAGCAGCAATATGACAGACAATTATGATGTCACAATGGCTCACATTTTAGATTTTGTTTTTGATTATTGGATTTATATGTTCTGTTATTAACATAAGCTAATACATACTAAAAGAAACCATTTAGATGCGCATGAGACATTATTGTAGAAGTACACCCAGTTCATGCTATGTACATCGCAACTAAAAAATGTACTATTCATAATNCGCATGAGACATTATTGTAGAAGTACACCCAGTTCATGCTATGTACATCGCAACTAAAAAATGTACTATTCATAATTAAGCAAGACATATGTTTGTGCTGGTAAGAGTATTTTAAAAACTGTACAGTAGATGGTTTTTTCTTAACTTTGGATTTTTTGCTATGTATTATGAGTTAAATGGTTTAAATTTATTTTTATTCCAATGTTTAAAATTGCTTTTATTATGAAAAATTGAGGGCAAACTTGCTGTTTGTCATAATATAATTGTGTTTATTCTGTTTATCTTAAAATAGAGTCCTTATGTGTTTTAAATAGAGTGCTATGGACAGTAGTTCAAGCACTGCTATAGGCTATTCATGGTAAAGTGAGCACTTTTTAAAGCCCTCTCATTTGGAATAATAGTCAATAAATATATTTTANATGGTAAAGTGAGCACTTTTTAAAGCCCTCTCATTTGGAATAATAGTCAATAAATATATTTTATTTTAGCCTTAGATGTTGACTTCTGAGGACAGTGGCAAATACACACTATGTTTATTACTTACATGACAATATTTATTTGGAAAGGTGGTTAAAGGATAAAAAAAATGGCAGAAAGGAAAAAGTAACTTAGGGCCTCAAAAGTGCTCACTTTACTGTGAAAGCACAATGGTATGAGAGCAATGATAAAGATTGCTGGAAGGGTTGTGTGTCTGTTTCCAAGATATTTTAGGGGTAACAGGGGAACAACTTTGGCCACTGTAATGCTTAAATGTTAAGGGTGTAAATATTTACCTGCCTACTAAATATTTATATATATATATATACATTTTTTTTTTTTTTTAGGTTTATTGCTTATCCTGATTTCTCAGCACGCTAATGTACGTACAATGGAAAGGAATTTCAAGGACTGGAACTCTGAAACATGGCCCAATCACTTTTCAAATGAGTTACAAGAATGTAAAAAAAGCTCACGAAAACGTGAAAGGTAAATTTTGAAATCTGTTTGGTGTATTGTAGTAACATTTAGGTCTGAATTCCATCATCATGCAGCAGCACCTAAAAAGCAAATTTCCTAAAACATTTTCTTTTGAACGAGTGACCTAATTTAAGGGGTGAAAACATTAGTTGTTTGTTTTCCTGCATTTTGATATAGGTAATTAGGTCTGCTGTGTGAATCAAACAAAACCATTTGTTCAAGCATGTTTAATCCTACACATAAAAATAAATATATTATTTTTTAAACTTGACTAATGGATGATAAAATCTATGGAGAGTAAAGTTTATTAAAAAAAGTTTCAGTTCTTCTCAATAAGCAAGCCTCAAGATAAATCTACAAAGAGAAAAATAACAAATTGTGTTGAGAAGATGTCTACAAAAAAAAGGGGGGGGGATAGTTATGACTTGTTATGGAGTATTAGGGTAGGGAGGCGAGGTAGAAAACACTCAGTGTTTTTTTTTTTTTTGAGAAAATTGTTGATAGGCATGTGCTCTTTTGTACCTGCCTTCTCGACTTTTCTGCTCTGTTGCCCTACACAATGTCCACTTCCTTACAAATATTCATACCCAGTTTTTGCTAGTATGTCTGTTTCAGTGTAGGTTACTTTAATTCAGCCCCTTCCTGACAGGTCCGGTTGTGGGGATAACAGTTTTCATACCTATGGACATTTCCAAAAGCATAATAGAATCTATTCTAAATTTCTGCTCTACTCACTAACTTTCGTGAACAAGATGGCAGACACTTACATAGCAACCTAAAGTGATATATTTTCTTTTGTGTAAAAATTGTGTGTTCTGTAAAGTGTTTTATGTCAATCTAAACTTAATGCAATATTTTCACTTGTTTTATGTGATGCATTACTGATGTTTTTTTAACAATATTTTTGGTTCCTTTCTAGTATTTAGTTGTTTATATGCAATAATGCCAAGATCTGCACAGTACACTCTACTGGTTATAGTTGTTTAGTAGTCTAATTTATTAAGTTTACGTTCTACCTATTTGATGTTACATAAATAATTTTAACTGACTTACATGAAAGCTTTATTTCATTGCTATGGAATTTTAGTCAGTTGGATTTTTAGCTGTAAAAGCATGTACAAAAGTCCAATCTTAATTATTGTATGAAAGAAAATATTTAAATAATTTGCTCATCATGTAGTAATGTCTGGTATGAACATTCATCATACTAAATATGTGAATACCCCATTTAAGGGTTCTGCATGCCTGCAGAATTTTTGCACTTGCTCACTCATCATTTGCCTCCTCATCGCTTCTACGAGCGAAGCGCTCAACTGGGTTGCAGTCTTTCTGTGACTCGCCTGAACATGACTTTCTACATTTTTATGGCACGCTAATAAAGATAAACATATGTTGTGTGTCTAAAGGCAACTCTAAAAGTGTCTACATAGAATATTTAACAGCAAAAACTTATTCTGAAAACACCAGTTTGAGCAGTTTTAGCCATTTTTATAACCCTTGGAGTTGAAATGAGAACTTGAAACATGCATTTGGGCACAAAATGTTTCTTAAATGCTTTTCGGGTTTAGACACTGTTTCAAAATACCCAATAATTTTCTAATGATGTTTTCTACCAAACCTTTGCAGTGCACTTCATATACCAGCTAGGCGGAGCCCTAAGTGTCATTTTGCATATGTACCTAATACTTAGAAAGTCAAATAGATACATGCATGAAAAACAGGCTATTTTTTGCTTGGTTGCATAAAATAGGGCCTACAGCTAAAATGTGATTGCAACTGCACTCCTGTTAAAACTGTGACCTGCTTATGATTTGCAAGTTGGTTTAACTGGTTTTTTTACAATTTTGATTAGTACTTTAAATAATTTCCATTAGTACTTTACTTAATCAGTGGATATGGACTGTTGTGTTATTTCTTCTCCCATTGATATAATGGAAGGTAGCAGAAATTAAGTAGAATGTAGGGCTGGCTCTAGTAGCATCTGCATGCATCTTGAATAAAATGATTTGACAGTTCTGCAAGAAACTTTTTTTATTGGTGTTTTAATCTTAATAGTTGTTTCAATTATTCTTGTCATTATAATCAGTAATGTAGTTGTAAAATATTCCGTATTACTATTATTCTGCTGTAGTTATACTGAAACTAAAGCTTACAAAATTAAAGTTGTTACTTTGAAGTGAAGGTGTATATTCCCAGGAAGTTTGTGAGATACTGCATGGTTTTTACAGGTGCAATTTTTAGTGAAAGCATCACAAATTTGGTAAAATGCATTCTTGAAAATTTACTATTCATGGGTAAATTCGTAGGTGGCAACATAAGTTGGAAGTTTTATGCATGGGAACAAGAGGAGAACACAATATAGTCTACAGTCTTTCAAGTGGGTTTTTGTTAGCTCACATTGACCTTAGAACAAATGAATCTATTATGTTTCATATTGATTTCCTGCAGCAAAATGGAATGGGAGTAGGATATATTGCACAGATACTCTAGAGAAAGAAATGTGTAATTTTGCTACCTTACATCAGAAAATAATATGGACCAAAGAGAACATTTGGTGTAAAGTAAACTAACAACTGCAGTAATAGGCATAGGTCAGAATAACTCAATAAATGTTTTTTGGGGTAAAAGTATGTTGGACAAATGAGTGTTACTTTATCATGTAATGATGTAGGCAGTAGTGATTGAAGTGTTAGGTAAATATTTATTTTCTCTATACTTCTGTGAAAAAATGTAATTTGTTCAGTATTTGGAACATAGTAGCAGTTATAATTTTATATTTGATGCATTTTTGCTTTTTTAATTGTCTCACTTAAGTCATTTGACATAGGCAATGATTATTAGGTGTACCACATTTTTCTTTCCCAAGCAAACAGTGGATACACAGTTGAATGTTGCAATGTGATGCAATCTAATAAGAATGAGAAGGCAGAATTTAGATGTAGCAAGTGCCATGTTGGTGCTGCGAGTGTTCCAGAGTCACAGTAGTGTGTTGTGCTATATTTAGCCATGACTACATCATGCGACACCCCAATTGGGCAGTTTTCAATGGTGCAGTGCAGCTCGCTGTAGATAATTAGGTTGCATACGGCCATTGATAGTCACATAACAGACATTTGAAAGACTAGTATGAGCTTTCGCAGAGTCAAGATGTAACACATGAGACACTATCATTGCTCACACCAGCCACGCCAGTGACCTGTGCTTTTTAACTTGTGTTTCGGCTGAAACCTTGAAACTACCAAATTTTTTCTGCCAGTGTGAGGGGTCATAAAAGGCACTGGGGGAGAATTAAATATCTCTCTCATATTCGTATATTTCCTCACAATGCAAGTGTTTGCTATTTGACTTGAATTGATACTGCTGTCCTATTCTCTATTCTCATCCTTGTTATTTGTTGTAGTGGAATTGTCTCATGCTGTTGCTGTGTTACAAAAAAGGAATTGCATATACTATAACAAAACTCAGTTAAACTGTACTTCCAGCTTATTTAATAATAATTTTTTTATAATGGAGCCTTTATGTACGAATTTATGTCTTTTGCTCTGAGCTGAATTAGTTGAATTGACTTTTGATTATAAATGCTCCCTGGCACAACCATCACGTTACAAATGGTTGCCCACAGTAGGGCGAAGATTTGGTTACACACATCACATCTGCTACCTGAGTGTGAAGTGAGTGTTTTTACACGTCAAAGAAACCATGCCATGTGCAGACAACGAAGAAGCAGCAAAACTGCAGTTTCAGACAATCAGATGGCAGCAAGAGCAATGGAATTCAGTTATCACACTGCTGGCTCCAGTCAACTAACAGCATCAGGGTAAAAATAAACTATACATGCCAAGAGAATCGCCAGTAAAGTCATCAAATGTCATGTAAATTTGCTATTCATTGTTTTGTTAAAGGCCATGATGAGGCCGAACTAGGTGCGAGTGGGGTGGCTGTTTTTTGTTTTTCGAGCCAGACCTAATGACGTCACACCAGGAAGAGGCATAGTACTTCTGGACAGGGGTGTACAAATAAAGAAATGCACTTTGTTCGACCTTTGCAAAGCCAGCATTTTCGTTCAGTGATTTCGCGTTAATTGAAATTTACCTTAGTGTTTTTTGAAACTTGGACAACAAAATTAATATTGTGCTAATTAAATTTGTGCAATTTGAAGATGTGCTAAATGAGGGATTGGTGTTGCAATCTTGTATGGTTTCTGTTCGTTAGTCATTTCACAACAGTTAATGTTCTCAGAAGAAACAAATGGCTTAAGGTCCTCAAAATGGGTGAATATTAAAGAAGAACGAAGCATTGCTACATATCCTAGGTCAAACTGCCTTTCATGGCAGTCAATTTTTGATAAACAATTTTGCACCATATGTGAAAGAACTTCAGCACATTTACAATCCAAGGAATAGGTTTTCAACAACAACTTGAAATTTATAAATACAGTGATACAGTTACCTTCCTTCTGATCATGTTTTCAGGAGAATTAAAATTGAACTTCAAGGGGTTGACAAAATTTTTAATCACTCGAGGAATAACTCCTACTCCTTCAGTTCTCATTCAGGATGAACCATGATAGTATAATATAACACTTATATACTGGTGTACCAAAGAAGTTTTGGAACCCAAAGGGAATGATATGCATTTCAACTTAGTACTAATACAAGTTAGTGTGCAGTAAAATACAAAAAAGACTGCAGATGTAAAAATACTCTTAACTTTTCATTTTAGTGAAGGCTGGGGCATGTTGGCAGATCTCAAGTTATGTCACTAAATATTTAATCGAAAAGTAACAGAAGACCAATCAGAAGATGATTTTGGAGGTGGGATGTAGAAGACTGAAGAATTGTAGCTTTCACTGTGTTTAAACTGACAATTGCCCATGTTTTAGATAACTTTGTTGTTGCAATATTGAAAACTGTATTAGAAAAGACTTTACAATTCATTTTTTGCACTTATTTTTGGTGTTCAAGTTTTTTAAAGGTTATTACATTTGCTGCAACATTTAATCATTTTTGGACGTAAATATCTGATTTATATTATATAATATTTTAATTTAAAATATTGATTTACTTTAATGCAATTGAAGTTTTATATTTATATACAGTTTTTATTAACAATTAAGTACCTTTTAAAATGTGTTACTAATGCATACGTTGTTTACTAATACTTATTATTAGTACTACTTGTTTTTATTTAGCTTGATGCTTTCCTCAGTGCTTTCTAGGATTAATAGTATGCAAACAAAATTTAATGTTTTCTTCATCTGGAGTGCTGAGAAACATCTGTAGTCCAAAATTTATTTATTATTCATAAAAGTATACTTTTAAAATCATACTTTTAAAGCATTGTGCAATAAACTGACCATTTGTTTAGTTTTATGTACAGTAGTTCTTGATTTGATGAAAAATGAATTTTAGGACACAAGATATTTTGGAAATAAACTGTTTTTTTTCCTGTCATACACTTCTGGTTATTACACCATTGGTCCTATTTTGTGACTAAAAAAAACATCCAAAAATTTCCTCAGGAATCCACAATATCATCACCCTCCCTCCATTTAAATTCAACAATTTCTGAAAATCTAAATGTGCTCTCAGAAAAACATGTCCATCAAAACAATAGAGGGAATAATTGGTAAAAAAAAATGCTAGGATAGTGGAATAATGGAATTTTTTTATTATTTTTGAATTAGGTATGTTTATTGTGTGTTCTTTGGAACATGCAACCGGTAATTTTGATAGAGGGGTGGTGGAATTTTTAAATTTTTATCATAAACCATATGTGACTATGCTTCCGCAGCACAAGGAAAAATCCTGCGCACTTCATGGGTTTCAGTTGCAAATTTGTAGTGATTCACATTGACGAATAGCATAACACACTCAGTATTCAAGGCACTTTACTAATTCGCTAAAAGGAAGAGATGTAAATACTGTCTTGGATTAACACAGGGTTTCTGTTGGAGATGTTTTAAAGACGTGTTGTTACAAAACCAGGTAATTTTTGTGAATGTCAGTGTGTTTACATGCATACATACACAGACAACAATTTTTGTATGATTTCACTCACTGTTACCTTTCTTTTGGCTGCATTTACTCATAATTCATGTGGTTTACTCAGATATGACTAAATATGGCTCTAAAGTTGGGTTATAATTGACTAAACAAATTGTGAATTGAATACAAAAGTCTGAATACCCAAATGTAAGTACAAAGGCAACCTCATTACACATGGTAGATATAAAATAATACTGTATATTAGCAACAACACAAGACAGATTTGTCCTGTATGTGATCTGGAATATTAGATGAATGTGTGTACATATGTTTGAGAGGAAAATTACACACAGACATAGAAGCATTAGGTTACCATCAGAGCCCTGTGATGCCACCTGACATCCACCACAGTGAAACTCTAGGTCTTGGCTCTACCCACTGTCACTAATTATTACTCTTGCATAGATACCTGTTTATGCCTATAAAACTTGACCAATTAAAAATCCAACTGAGTATGATAATATTAAATAAACTTAGTATGTTTATTCTGAAAGTATTGGTGTGGACGACATCACCGCCGGGGTGCAGGGCTTGCGAGGTAGACACAGTCAGAGAGACTGGATGCCTGAGCTATCAGCATCGTGCTTTATGCAAGGGAGATGGTAAGCTGAGCACACATGCACTCCGATGGCATCGGAACATACCAAAGTATGACAGCCCATCTGCTGGCAAATATATTAATCCTTACTCGATTTGTATCACTTCACCATGCCACCTGCAAGAGTATAAAAGATATAGGGCAGAAGCGACCATAATCACTCTTTGATCAGTCGTTAGTTGATGCTCATCAGTTGTTCATCAGTCTTTCAGCAGTCTGCCAGTAGTAGTTGCCTAGAATCACAGCAGAACTGTTTTGTGGGCCTTGTGAAGTGTACCACTCCGTACAGGGTAGCTTGCAGCTGGGCAGGGTGGCTAGGGATGAAGTGTCCAATAAAGTGTCCATTGGTAGTCCGGCATTCATGATTTCAGCGGTAGTTTAATTTACTCATCAGTTTTATTTCCTTGCCAGAGTGAAGGTGCACTGCGGTTTCCTGTATACTTTGGGTAGGCTGCAGAACAATATACTATAACATCTTCAGAGTAGCCACATGCTGTGGAGGCTTTGGTGGTGGATTGCAGTGAAGTGCCAGCAGGAAGTATTACATTATGTTGTGTAATCAGGCTCATCCCACCATGGAGTCTTCAGAGTGGCACTCTTCCCATTAGTAAGCAAAAACTACTTAGGGAGTTTCTGCCAGAGTACGTGGAGAAGAGCATTGCAGTGCCTGTTACCCTCCCAGGCTCCTCAGACACACCATAGTGGTGGGGGAACGGACTCTTAACCTGGCACACCCTGAAACCCAGACCCTCAGCGGATGGATGGGTGCGGCTATGTCATTCGCCAATTATGTGGCCCGTAAAAGTCACCATTTGCAATTGCACCATCAATGTTAGGAGCACAGTGACACGAGTCAGCGATACAGGCTTCACACAGCTCATCTGGCCTACCTAGACGTGTTGGAGGTGTTTCCACCAGCAGACGTCTACCGTCCCAACAGCAGACACCTCAGTAGCAGCCTCTGAGGGACTGCAGTGTATGACCAGGTAACCCCGGCACGCCAGGCACCCCGCCTGGCCATGCAACAGTTCCAGCAAAGGGAAGAATGTAGTCACTAGCTAGGTTCCCTCCCGACGAGGGGTGGGGATGCATGCTGCAAGAATATGGTCTTGCCTCACCATACCCAGCAATGGAACCCTGTGGTGATGCAGAGGGATGAGGGTTGTGGGTTAGACCTAGGGAACACTACAATATGTTCATTTCATTCATAGGCAGCCAGATATCCAACTTAATTTAAAAAAATGATTTTTGAAACATTTTCAGAAAAATAATATATGCAGTTATTTAAATAACATCAGACATAATAACCTAAAATTGTATGTTTGCAACATGAATAGATTTGTTTTAATATGTAGAAACAAAATATCAGTAGATACATAGGAAATTTTCTCTAAAATATTATTACATTTGATAACCTTGAACAAATTTTTTTTGTTCCAGTCGTTTGGGGAAGAATGAAAAAGGTACGAGACCTGTCCGTTTGAGGTTGTTGTTTCCAGAACTTTATGAACCATTTTCAGACGAGGAGAAAGGAGGCGAAGTAAACAAGTCTATTCCAGCGGATGACTTGTCCGATGATATTGCCACAATGGTGTTGCCTGCAAGCAGTGACGAAGATCCCATGGGGGAGAGTTCAGAAGATAGTTATATTGGCAGTAGTAGTGTAAGCAATCTAGTCAGCACAAATCATCTCTTTGTTGTCCGAGAAGAGAAGAATGAGACACACACTGTAGTTGCCATGCCAGGTAGCAGAAAGGTAAGTGGCACCCTGGATTCAGGTAATTGGAATGTAACTGCTGAAACAAGTTGCAATAGATCTGGTTCTCTGACATCAAGAAGGTCTCGGTTTGCAGAAGAGTTACAGAAGTTAGATCTGCCATCAGAAACGAAACAGCTGCAGTTTGGTTCTGCCAATTGTGATATGCAGATAGNAGTAGTGTGAAGATAGATGGTAATGGAACCAGTTTTAACATCTTGCATCATGATAAACCTTTGGTGTTCAAAGAGCTTAAACCAAAGAGAGATCTTGTGAACAGTGTCAATAATACCAGACCAGTACTTAAAGATATTGGTTGTAGCCCTTTAATTAACTCAGTGCAACCCAGATCTGATTGGAATGATAATTTCTATATTAATGCTGAAAAGGAAAACATGTACTCTAATTTAATTAAAAAATCAACAGGATGTAGTGATGATATTGAAATTACACAGAATAACTCCTTTCCTGGGAAAATATTATTCTTAAAAAATGGATTAGAAAAGGAAAATTTACAAATTGGAAAAAGAATGTGTGAAAAAAGAATGCCAGTAGGACAAAATGTAGAAACATTTTTCGATAGCTTCCACGGTGACAAATTTTCATCACAACTAAGACTGAATGTTCCAAGAGAGAAATTGTCTGATCATCTTCATCTAGATGAAAAAAAAAATGGTGACTTCATGCCTGTCTGCATTAAATGTTTGCGGTAAGTTAAACTAAATGTATATTTTGCAATGTTGTATTTTCACAATTCACGAATAAGTATTGTCTAAATTTGACTTTATTAATTTATAAGTTTATTAGATGTTAGTAGTGTGAGTAAAATTGTAATACATAATAAAATGTAGCTATATATTATTAATACTGCTGTAAGTGTCTCAAAATAGTTATAGCCCTTTGAGCCATGCTTTTAAGCAGGATCACTGTTGTCATGTTACAATTCTACATGTGTTATAGCATGGGAATAATTAAGAATTAAATATAAATTTTTCTAAAAAATAATTAACCAACTCCAGGAGGAAAACATACACAACCTTTTCCTTAAGCGTGTACATATCCTTAAAAGTGGAGGTAAAACCCATGTTTATTGCAAATAAATCATACAGTATCTGAGCTTAATCCCAGAGTTATAATGTGTTATCAAACAAAGATGTGTGCACAAACCATGATAAATTGGTTTGCGGATATAAACCCCACACCCATGAGAAAATAGGGTTGGCACCCCATTTGTGCATGACAAAATGTGACCCTCCAGAATATGTGAGGATTTATCTTCTTATGTAAGCAGTATCTTTAATTTAGCAAAAAAATTGCCTTGTGTTATTATACCACACCCCATGGTGTAACACAAGCATAACACATTCACTGTTTAGAACGTTAAACATCCATTTCTCAGAAACCTTGGGGGTTAGCATTATAACACAAGACAAGCTTTTTTTTTTTTTTTTTTTTTTTTTTTTTTTTTTTTTTTTTTTTTNCACGTTGGCAGATAAATCGTCACATATTCTGGAGAGTAACATTTTTTCATGCATAAATGGGGTGCCAACCCTTATTTTCTCGTAGACAGGGTTGATGTTGGCAGGATTGCACATCTTTGTTTGATAACACATTATACCAAAACTCTGATATTAAGCTCAGATTCTGCATGTTTTATCTCTAAATAGTATAAAACAGTCGCTTATCCGCATCTGCCTGTGTATTCGCTTAGTACGTCTAAACTACTTGATGAATTTTGATGAGGTTTTCAATATCATTTAGAGAATTTCTTGAAGATTTCGGTGTATAATATATTTATATTTAAAGTAAGGATAGTAGAGAAATGTCAAACGGTTTGTAATCAAGTCATAAAATACCTCTTTTAGGGCGCTTACATGGCTTGCGCTGACAAAACCATAAGAGATACATCAAATTAATGTAATACAGAATTGTAGCTCTCAAAAAGGTCTACAGAAAAGTTTGCGATAGCATATCTTTATTTTTTAAGGATGACCTACTGTAACCATTTTTCTCTTTCAAACCGGGCGAAGCCAGACTGGTTCGCTAGTTGTCAATAAGCACGGGTTTTACCTTCTTTTAAATGCTGTACACCCTTAAGGAAAGGCCTTAGGCTGCAAATTGTGTGTGTGTGTGCATGCGTGTGTGTGTGTGGGTGCGTGCATGTGTTTTTTTTTTTTTCCTTCTCATTTTTTGTGAGGGAAAATCCTTTATTATAACATTTCCTTTAATGTGAAGCTGCTAGGCAATCTTTGTTTACTGAAAAAAAATTAGCGTTCAGAACAATTGAAAATTTCATTGCAACAAGTGGTTGATATTTTAAAATGCCAAATTAGAGTTAGTGATGTGTTTTACTTATAGGAAAGGTGGAACAAAAGAGAAAGGAATCCAACGTGAAGTTGAAAAGCATGGTGAAGTTACAGGAAGAGAATTCAAAGACAAAGAAGTTCAGTGTGTAGTTGAAAAGTCTGACAAATGCGTAACTGCCAATTTGAGGTTGAGGAGCGAAGAGAAGGCTGAACGCACCTTAGTCGTGAAAGAAAAGCGTTACAATGTGTTAAGCAAGTTGGGGTTCGGAGGATCAAGTGTTGTTTATCAGGTATGGCTCTTTGTTAGTGTATGATTGCAAGGTGTTTGCTGGTGCAGGTTATTTCTCATATGTTGTAAATGTTTTTTAAATATTACTTTTCATCATTTAAACTTTGTGCCAGGGGGTACAATTTTTGTGCTTTACTAACCTAAATTTTAAAATAAAACATTATACACATACATGAATTACCAGGGATTTAAGTCCAAACCTCATAGTCGAAGAAAAGATGCTACTGTTGGTCCTTATTTATAGTCTGTCCCACAAATGTGCATTTAGTAACAATCAGTGTGTGGTGACATGTCAAAAACCAGCAATCTCTCATATAAAAAACCTTTATTATCTTATTACTTGAGCGAGCAAAGATAAAATTACATTGGAATGGTTCAGGCCTCCTGATGCATAACAGACCATAGAGAAATACATGGATGCAAATGAGCTTGCAGATGAATATTACACCTGATTTTGTAGTCACTAAATAACGAATGTAAGAAATTATCCTTTTTGCTACATTATTAACTAGCGAACCGGCCCGGCTTCGCTCGGGTACAATTGAGTTTTACAGTGAAACACTAGTAAATAAATTGGGAAAAGACAATTCATTTATGTGAAAACAGAATTATAAAATTATACTATGTTCGTCTAGGTTTTTAACTGATTACGGCAACCCAAAAGGAAGGAAATATTTTTTACCCGATATCCAAGAAGTAGGGTATCGTTTTTGAAGTGTATCTGTGCAACTATAGCGTAGTTACATTTCCACTTTCCAGCGTCAATGTATGAAAATCAAAACTTGAGTTTTTATCGAGTTGTAGCTTTAGAAATATGTGTACCTAGGTACTACTTCTTGCACTTGGCAGAGGGATCTTAATCGATCAACAAATTTTACCAACGTTCCAAGCGGCACACATTTGGATGGGTGATCGTTTAATGGCATAATATCTGAGCGCTTCCAGACTTCAGAGGGCACGTTAAATATTCTGTTCCGGTTGTTATTGATTGATAGCAGTCGTTAAGCTATTTCAGTGGTCCTTGGGCGGCCTGATAAACTCGGACACCAGAGGAAAAAATATTTCAGTCATGTTCCCAGCTGTTGCAGAATTACGTTTATAAAAATTATCCTATGTCCTATTCCAGGACCTAAAGTACCTGACCTCGTTAAGTCACTAAGATTTTCACAGGAGGGAAATGTGGGTGATGTTACCGTTGGCCAATGGGTTTTCTCGGGGCACTTCCACTTCCTTCACTCTTTCATTCTACTGCTGCTCCATCTTAACCTTACTTTACCTTCAACACTCCTCAAGACCTAATATGTTAAGCACCAACCAAAACCTCTTAATTCTTATTTTTTATATCCAACCTGGTTTTCATAAATAATTAATTCAGAATACATTGATTAGTAGGTGGACCCTTGCCACCACTGTGTAGTTGCACCATACATTTCAAATCCTTTGCTGAGCCTAGATTTACTACACTGAATTTTTTTACCTGCTAAATGCCTGTGGTGGAATGCATTGATCTCAAATGGTAATAGGTAAATTAAAGAGTTAAAATTTTGAATAAATACGCCAAAATTGCTAGAGTGGTGAAGTCTGCCCTTGGCCAATGATGTTCTCACTAATAAACAAATTGTTCTGAAGTATTACAGGTTTTGAGCAGCTCCTATTTTTATTTTCATTGAATTAAAATATATAGAGGTGGGTTGCGAACGTAGTAGAGAATAGTCGACTCTGCATGCTGAAAAGTCGACGACGTCAATTCGGAGTCTACTCTTTGGACACTAGTAGCGCTATCTCATGAGGTAATGAATACAAAATATAGTGTAATATGTACTTTAAAGAATGTGGTAACAAGAGCCATTCTACTGAAAGTCCAATCCGTATTGAGAAATAATTATATATATTCATATTAAGTACATCTCTTTGAACCATCTATGCAGTTATGTTTTTGTTACATGGACATCTGAGTTCGTGAGGGATGGAGGTCTTTATAAAAATTAAAGAACTAAATTTAATATCTAATTTATTCACACAGCTATTATTTACAGCAGTGTGGTCCAACCTGCGGCCTGTGGGCTGCATGCAGCCCACCCATTCATTTTTGTTGGCCCTTGCCCTTCTTACTAGAAAAAATATTTAAATTTAACATTTGGAAAAAAAATTGCTTACCCTTCTTACTGCTTTAAGTTTTTAAGTAATACTACTTGTAATGACGCAGTATTCATAATTTTTCTGGACACGGGTGTAAAATTCTTTCGTGTGTTTGAAGCTTTGGAAAGCTTCTTAATATTTTTATCGGGTCCAAGTTTAAAGCCGTGGTGGCTCGTTTCCCGTGATAGTTTATCCGGCAGACGTGTGCGTTTGTAGATTATTGGGAGGACGTTTGCCGGGTTAAGTTTTATCAGGAGTCCGGGTTGTGTTTCGTTTTGAACTTTGGTTTTTTGGGGAAATGTCAGCATTAATTAGATTAGTTCGTTTCTGTGGATCACGCAACGTCGACAAGTTTTAGTTCCTTCGGCGCAGTTTTAATGCGTCTCAAATTTTATACGAAACGAGAGGTTAGTTTATCTGGATGTTGAATGCGTCGACAGTTTTAGTTCCTCCAGCGCATTTTCAGGCAACGTCAACAAGTTTTTGTAGTACGAGAGGTTAGTTTCTGTTGACAGCGCAGGATTAGTCGTGCGGAGCAGTCAGTTACGATAACGTTGTGGAGAGCGTGTGTGGCGAGGCCCTTATCTCAGGAGAGGGGGGTGATAGGCAGCACAAAAAGGGCATCTGTCTGTCGCCCTAAGAGCAGTCTTATTCAAGTCAGTCGTCAGGGAGAGTTACTTCACGACGCCCGTGAGGGCAGGTCAGCGTAGTCGAGAAGTATCACGCAATGCTAGCCTAGGCCGCGTTCGGGCAGGACTAGAACCCCCACATCGGCAACTACACTTTAATATATCATTTCTCAGCCGGTGTGGGAGGTAGCCGCATTTTAAGTTTCTTCGGGTCAGTTTTTTAAGAACATCATTACGTAAACGACTGTGGCACTGTTAACTGCAATAGTATATTTAATGGTAAAGGTTCGTACTCTGCATACTGAAACTCCGTCTGTGCGTCTGTGAACTGTGTTGCAGAATGTTAAATAAATATATATCAAACTAATGTGGAACTTTTTTCTTAAGTAACTAGTGTTCAATTAACAGAGTCTTGTGTTTCTACCTTCTGATCTAGTCGAGGGCAAGCCGTGGCAACGTAAACAGTCGGCAGTAACAAGTGCCGAACGTTAACAACATGGCGCTCCACCTTTGAGGCTGTAATATTTAAAATATAAATGTAACGACAAAGGCGGAACTTTACATACTTTAGGTTTTTTTAAAGTTTGCGTCAGCAGCACCTTACAATCTTCAGTTCCCGAAAAGTCTGCCAGCAATCAGAATTGTTTTTTCACGAATATGTCCGGCGCGAGAAGCGGGCCCTGCCTCCAGTCGACGGGTGGTCACTAGTGATTGGCTGCCGATAGGTTCGTGATAGTTTGTGTGCTGGGGAGGATTTTCTGGAAGGTTTCGGTTTCCCCATAAAATTGAGCGCAGGACAGTTCCAAGTGGTTGTTTTTGACAAGAGAGGTTGTTCGAGAGATATAGTACGACGCGAGAATGTTGTCGTTGTTACGAGAGCGGTACCTAAAATGGCGCAACTTAAGAAACGGTGTTTTGAAAATGAGAAATGACAATTTCAGTCTAAGTGGCAGGAAAGTTACTTTTTAGTTGAACATAATGGAAAACCACAGTGTGTTATCTGTTTTCAAGTCTTAGGTGTTTTGAAGGAGTATAATGTGAGTAGACACTATACCAGCCTGCATAAATCAAAATACGATCAATACCAGGGAAGTACCAGAAGTTGTGTGTTAAATGATTTGAAGCTGAAACTAAATAGACAGAAGAATATCTTTCAGAAACCATCAAACACTGCTGGTTTAAAGGCATCTTATGAGGTATGTTTAGAGCTAGCTAAAAGTAAAAAGTCTTTTACGGAAGGTGAGCTCATTGAGAGATGTGCTGTAAAAATAGCATCTTCATTTGGAGATAATAAGATGGCTAAAATTTTTGAAACAGTTTCCTTGTCTCATCAGACAGTAAGTAGAATAATTAATGTTATGGGTGGTGAAGTTTCAGGTTCTCTCAAGGGAATTTTGGAAAAATGTGAATTTTACTCTCTAGCTCTAGATGAGAGCATAGATATAGCTGACATCAGCCAACTCCTTATCTTTGTCAGAACAGTAAACGAAGAATTTGAAATTCATGAAGAACTATTGGAATTGAAATCATAAGAAACCAGCAACAAAGGTATTGACATATTCAACGCACTGGATGATGTCGTTTCTAAATATGGAGGTTTTGTAAGAAGGGCTCTGGCATTGCAACAGATGGAGCTAAAGCAATGGTTGGTCATAAAACTGGGTTAGTAGGACTGTGTAAAGAAAAAGCATGAATTGCTTGTTTTTCCACTGCATTATCCACCAGGAGGCTCATTGTGGAAAAATTATAAGGCTCAGTGAGACAATGAAAACTGTTGTAAATACTGTAAATTTATTAAGGGGAGGCAATAAAGGTCATAGACACAGAGCATTTATTGCATTCCTGGACAATTTGGAAGCTGAGTGTGGTGANTAAGGGGAGGCAATAAAGGTCATAGACACAGAGCATTTATTGCATTCCTGGACAATTTGGAAGCTGAGTGTGGTGACATTTCATTGTACTGTGAAATGCGCTGGCTAAGTGCTGGAAAATGTCTGCAACAGTTTTTTGGGGTGAGGAATGAAATTCTTGCTTTACTTAGAAATGGAAACATTGGGCATGAGTATCAAGAAAAACTGGAAGAAATCCAGTTTTTAAATAATCTTACTTTTCTGACAGATTTAACATCCCATCTAAATGCTTTAAACCTGAAACTACAAGGCAGAAAACAAAATATCTNTCTGACAGATTTAACATCCCATCTAAATGCTTTAAACCTGAAACTACAAGGCAGAAAACAAAATATCTCCCAGCTTCCGCAAAAAAACTTGATGTAATGCAAATTGCACTGAAGGCAAATAATAGGGCACACTTCCCATCTTGTCAGCAGTGAAAGAAGANAAACTTGATGTAATGCAAATTGCACTGAAGGCAAATAATAGGGCACACTTCCCATCTTGTCAGCAGTGAAAGAAGATAAAAGTGACACAAATTTTAGTATGTTTCATGAAATAATAATAGATATCAAGAAAGAGTTCCAGGACAGATTCCAGGATTTTGACTCCCTAAAACCAAAACTTGCACTGTTCAACAACCCTATCGATATTGAAGTGATTGAAGTGCCCTGCGACCTTCAAATGGAAATTTGTGATCTTCAGGCTCTGGGTAAGATGGTCTGATTTTTCACACTACACAGACTTTTATTCTGGAAACTGATTTCTAAAGAACAGTTTTCCTAAACTGCTTAAATTCTCTCTGCAAATGTTAGTGCTGTTTGGCAGTACATATGTGTGTGAAAGTGCTTATTCTGCTCTCAAACAAATTAAATCAAAAACGAGAAATCAAATTGAAAGTGCTTCAGTGCAATCAATCCTGAGACTTTGCCTTACTGAACTTACAGTGGACATTGATAAACTTGTATCAGGAAAGCATTGCCAATCATCACATTGATTTCTCGACTGTAAAATAAAGTGGTATATTAAACTAGTATATTAAACTTTTTAAAATATAAATTTTAATAAATATTTTTGAATAAAATATGTCATTCGTTTTCTTTCTGGAATGTCTCTGGCCCTCACATTCCTATCCTAAAGTTTGATTGGCCCTCTGGTAACTAAAGGTTGGACCACACTGATTTACAGCATTAAATTACCTATCTCCACTAATAGTCTTTTTATTTTACAGTGAGTGCAATATTTGATGTGTATTTCAACTCTAATTAAGTCCTTCTTTACGTCTCTGTTTTGTTATTGTCAATTAACTCATACTCATCATTAACACATGTTCAGTCTATCTGTGGCCATCATTTGTAATGTCTTTCACTCACGCATTCAGTCCAGCCGCACTCTTCACTGCTTGATACTGGCAGTCACAGATTTTCCTTCCACTGGTCACTTGTCTCGCTGCAAGTTATCTATCACTCGGAACTCAGCCACTCGTCCATCCAACAACAACTGGCTCAGAGGCCTGTCACACTTTTATATCGTTCGCCCTGACTATTTGGAAGGTTTACGCACCCCGAGTCACGCTGAGAGAAATGAGGTTAGTAATCCAGAGAATTTTTCAGATAAACACAGAAATCCTATCTGCCAAAGGATATGCGAGTCGCCAAAGTGTTATCGCAGCAGAATGCCTTCATAACTCAAAACGCTGATAGGATTATCACTTGTTGTTCATTTAAAACATTTCATTGACTTGCCACCTTGTTATCATCACTTCTCTATTCTTTTCAGTCTGCTCGCACAGGGCAGGCCAAGGTAAGAGGCGCAGACCAGTGGCACGTAACACTGCACCCTCTTTATGTCTGTCCCAAACAGACTCTGCAACATCCGGACCTTCGTAGAGTGCCAGTCATTCAATATTGACAACCTTCAGCTTCGCCCGATAGCCTTGACGACAAATTCGAAAGACCACATCATTGATTGATCATCTTCAGAATCCTGTAGGTGCCTTCCCAACATTTTTGTACCTTCGGGCAGTACCCTTTTCTCCTCTGTGGATTGTAGATCCACACCAGTTGCAAAAGTCTTAACATAATTTTCTGGCATAATCAGGAGCTGCCGCTTCTGTTGGTCGATCAAACAGCAGTTCACTAGGGAGGCGCAGCGCTCTTCCAAACAGCATCCTTGATAGTGTTACCCTTGTGGACACATGAACTGCTGAGCGGTAAGCAAGAAGAAACAATAGTACAGTAAAACCTCGTTTATCCGGACTAATTGGGACCAAAGGCAATCCAGAAAATCGAAAGTGCGGATAATTTGGGTAATAAGCAAAACGAATCCTTAAATAAACAGACTAATGCTTATTACGATAAAAAACTATGTTTTGTAACAAAATTACATAGAATTATTTAAAATACATTAAAAAAAATATAAAAATAACTTTTTACATAATTTCTTAACAAAGAATTGGTCACTGTCTTCTGTTTCAAACATGAGTGGCGTTTGAATAAAGCACGGTCTTGCAAACGCTTTATCATTAATAGTTCAGCTGGAGTGGTGTCGGGCTGACGCTCCAAGTACGCCATGATGTTTGTCAGCTGGTCCGCAGTATCTGCATGTGTTGTCCGCTGTTGCGGTGTGATCGCTCCCTCCTCGTCCACGTCATCTTCTTCCTCACTGTCTGCTGTAGATGTGCATGCTGCTACAATTTCTTCTACCGTCATAGTGCCGTAGCCACTGTCATTGTTGTCTTTCAGCACTCACTGACGTCTTCCATATCAACATCTGAGCACCCACTTATTGCTCCTAACATTTGCAGAAGGTTGTCTGCAGCCACTTACACCAAATCATCGCTTGCCATTTCGTTTGTGGCGTAAATAGCTGGCCACATTTTTTTCCATGACTTTTTTAAAGAGCTTTTTGTGATGCCATCCCAAGCGTCAGCAACCATGTAAATAACGTCTTTGATATTGGTTGTTTTCAACNTTTTGTGATGCCATCCCAAGCGTCAGCAACCATGTAAATAACGTCTTTGATATTGGTTGTTTTCAACTAATCAATCTCACTTTTTTCCCCTTCCTCTTCAATTATTTTACCAAGCAGTTCTTATCAGTAAACTCTTTTGATGTTTTCAAGGACTCCCTGGTTCATAGGCTGCAGCAGTGGGGTTTCGTATGGTGGAAGAAATTTCACTTTAATTCCTCCACTCACAAGTTCTTGTTCTCCCGGATGAGACGGAGCATTGTCGAACATAAAATAGCTTTTTCTGGTAAACTATTTTCTTTCAGGAATTTTTGAACTTCAGGAACAAAGTTATCAAAAAACCAATTCTTAAACAAAAAAACTGTCCATTCACGCACTTTTTTGTGGTCGGTAAACCACTGGCAACGCATTGTGGTTCACATTTTTTAGCGCTCTAGGATTCTTGGATTTCCCTACAATGTCAGNGTTATCAAAAAACCAATTCTTAAACAAAAAACTGTCCATCCACGCACTTTTTTGTGGTCGGTAAACCACTGGCAACGCATTGTGGTTCACATTTTTTAGCGCTCTAGGATTCTTGGATTTTCCTACAATGTCAAGAGGAGACTTATGTTTCCCTGATGCATTGCTACAAACCATAGCAGTTAGCCTATCTTTGCTTTTCTTGTAGCCCTTAGCCGAATCTTCAAACTTTGATGCTAACGTTTTGCTTGGAAGCATCCGGTAAAATAGCCCAGTTTCGTGAGCATTATAAACTTGATCGGGTGTCAATTCTTCAGATAAAACAAATTGTTCAAAGTCCTTTTTAAATTTTTCAGCAGCAGCATTATCACTAGACAACTCTCTCCAGTCAGAGTAAGATGGCGAATACTGTGTCGGTTTTTAAAACGCTCTAGCCACCCCTGACTAGCAGTGAATTCTAGGTCAGGATTCTGTAACTTTTTGTTTAAGCTCAAAGCTTTTTGGGCCAAGATCGGTCCAGATATAGGCAAACCACGTTCTTGCTGAGCACTGTACCACATGAATAGTGCGTCGTCTAATGCTTCATTTTTTGCTTTTTTTGTTGTTCCTCTGTCTTCAAAACTGTTTTTACATATCATTTTACAACAAAAATCTTGAATTTATTTTCTTTGCTTCTTCCATTCGGACACTGTTGAAGTTCCAACTCCCAATTCAGCAGGTATTTTTTTCAATGCTTCTCCTTTATCAATTTTATTAATAGCGTCAAACTTTTTATCCATTGAAACCACGACCTTCTTTCGCTTCGATGCCATTTTAAACTTGTACGTACACTACAATACACTCCCAAACTCTTTGGGGGGAAAAAAAAAAACTATCCAGTTGAACTACACACAATAAACAAAATGACAAGTACCATTTGAATACAGTTGGAAAACTGAGGAGATTGAGGGAGAGGAAGTGATGGGTAGGGATTCAATGTCAAGTCAAAGCTATTTATAGCTGGTGAGTCAATCCACTTCATATTACATATTATCTATGTGAACATTAAATTAAAAACCTCCGGATCATCCGGAGATCCGGATCAACGAGGGCCGGATTAACGAGGTTTTACTGTACCTTTGAATCCCAGGCCTTTCGGTTGTCTGCCAAAAAGATTGACAGGTACTGCTCAAGAATGCGGTTAAGCCTCGCAACCATTCCATCCGACTTAATCTTTTTCATCCCCAGAATTTTTGTTACCTCCTGGAATACTGCAGCTTCAAAGTTTCTTCCCTGATCATAATTGAGTTCTAGTGGCACCCTGAACCTCGATAAAACATGCTCTAAAAGTGCTTTGACCACAGTACGTGCTTCTTGGTTTGGGAGGGGAATGACCTCAGGTTTACTAAGTAAAGTAATCTTGGGCCACCAGTAGATACAGATTTCCTCTCTCTGTGACAGGCAAGGGTCCCAGAATATCCATTGCCATCCTCTCTAATGGGGCTCCAACGTTGTATTTCTGGAGGTGACTGTCCCCTGAGTCTTGGGCCCTACCTCGCACCACTTTTCAACATCCTCCCGACAATGATGCCAGTAGCATCTTAGTCTAACTCTGTCGAGGGTTTATTAACACCAAAGTGCCCACTGGATGATGCCACATTATGCAGTTCCTTTAAGACTTAAGGAATCCTGCATTCTGGAAGGACCAACTGTAAATGTGTTTGTTTTCAATAATTAATTTACCAGTTTCTGTAAAGTATGCCATTCTTCAGTATGAGGGAATTCTATTGTGCCCAGCATGTTTTGACTGCCATGCTCAAGCTAGATATCTTTTACCATTTTGGCAGACAGCCAGCTTCTTTCCACTTTAATAATATCTGCAAAGTGGGATCATTCAGCTGACCTTTCCTAATATACCCTCATCACTCCAGGTAGGTGACCCATCACAAGATAAAGAACCATTAATTCTTAGATGACAAAATGGCTCGCATGGCCTCCTAGACAGTGCATCTGCATTGCTGTGAAGGCGTCCAGATCTGTGCTGTATTTCAAAGTCATATTCTTGATGATGCTGTATCCACCAGGCTATTTGACCTTCTGTGTTCTTAAAATTTAGCGTATTGAATCACGGTCGGTTCTTAGAATAAAATGTCTGCCATAAAGGTAGGGGTAGAAGTGTGGAATTGCCTTCACCATGGCCAGAAGCGCCCTGCTTGTAAAACAGTAATTTCTCTCAGACTTATGCAATACCGTACTGAAGTATTCTAGTGGTCATTCCTTCTCATCTTTATCCTGAGAAAAAACAGCTCCAATGCCTAAATCACTTGCATCAATGTCCAAAATGAATGCACCCTCAATTTTCGGGAAACCCAGAACTAAAAGCATTTTTACACTCAGTGGTCCAATGAAATGTCCTTTTTGCCTCAGTCAGTTCATATAGTGGCTTGGTGATTGTGGCGAACCCAGGTACAAATACTGTAATAGGCACATAATCCTAGAAAAACTCAGCACTTCAGTTTTGTCAGTTGGTGTCTGCCAATTTCTTATTTGCTTTGGTCTTCTTGCGGTCTGTTTCGATTCCATGAGCTGACACTACATGTCCCAAGAAATGTTTTTTTTTTTTAAATGGGTGGCATTTCTTAGGAACTAGTTTCCAGTTGGCTGTGGCCACTCTCTGGAATACAGAGTCTAGGCGTGATAGTGGCTCTTCAAATGTCCTTCCTGTCACAACATTACCATCTAGGTAAATCTGACAAATATCCAAAGGCAAAACTTTTTTCATCGGGCATTCAAAGGTTTTTTACATTGCCCAAAAAGTATAACTTTAAACTGCCAGGTTCCTTTCCCTTGATCATAAAATGCAGTCTTCTCTTGGTCCTCTGGAGTCACCTCGCACTGCCAGTACCCACTCTTCATGTCCAAAGTAAAAAACCATTGTGAACCTGCTAGGCTGTTTAATGTGTCCTCTATCCTTGAAAATGGATAAGAGTATTTTATTAAGCTGGTGATAATCTACACAAAACCTCAGCGAGCCATCTTTATTCTTAACAAGTACAATGGGTGACGACCATGGACTAACTGATGGTTCTATCACATCTACCTCCTTAATTTTCTTTTAGAATTCTCTCAACTCTGTCGTGCGAAGCTAGTGACAATCGTCTTAGTGGCTGCTTTATGGACTTGGCATCTCTTGTATCTATGTGGCGGCAGGTCACATCAGTGCTTCCAAGGTCATTTGGTCCACATGAGAAGGCATACCTATTTCTTTTCAACAATTCAGAGACAGACTTCTCCTGTTCCCAGGTAAGATTTTCTTTTCTTCTTACTAGCAGTTCCTCCAGTACTTCTGGTATATGACATTCTATCTGTTTTGCTGTAGAATCTTCTTGAACATTGGGAAGTATCTGTGTGATCTGTTTGCAAACACCTATCATGGCCCCCTCTAGATGAATGGTACTGTCTGACAAATTTATCATTCTTTATGGAAAACTGTCAGAATTAGGGGAGACCGAAGTCCTTGCCACAACAATTTCACCTGGCAGGCGCCAATCTTCTCTGCTGGTTCAATTAGACCCAAACATCTAAAAAACTTTCCTCGACATCTGCCTGTTATGACAATTTCACTAGAAGCGGTTAGCACAGTGGGTTGACCACATACTACTGGGCAGCTAATTGGGGAGGACATATCATGCCATGTTGTCACCACCAACTCTCTACCGCCTATCTGTAGCACAAAAAGTTGAGTATTGATACAGAACCCCAGCCTACGTAGTACATCAAACCCCAAAAGACATTGATCAACTATATTTACTATGTAAACATCGTGCCCAATGATGTCACCAAGCTTCAAGATCATTTTTCTCTTACCAATAACTGGTGTGGTATCACCTGTTAGTGTAGTCAACTAGCACCATTCCATGCTGTTGTCAGGCGTTCGCTGGTGGGCAGGCCCGAGGATGTCTGGTCTTACTACTGTTATGGTCGCCTCAGTGTCAACGACCATCTGGCAAGGAACATTATTCAGGCTCCCTTCCACCAGTATTGCATCCTAATCCTGTTTCACAGACCGTACATTAAAACATTGGGTCCTTCCCTCCAGCAGTCACCGACCTTCGCCACTAAGATCGGTGTTTACAAGTTTTCCGAACATGCGGTATTCTCACCTGCCTCTCGCTGCCTCTTTTCCCGCTGCTGCTTCTGTTGCTATTGTTGTGGGCACTAGGCTCTCAGGTATCCTGGCTGTCCACATGACCAACACTCTGGCCGTTTGGGGGGGAGGTGGCGAGACTATGTAGTACGGACCCTGCTAGCGATGTCCTTCGCAGCCATCTGCAACTCCTTCAGTGTCTTCTTCATGCTGTTTTTGTCGTCTTCATTCACCATCATTGCTCATACCTGACATCGGGATGTGGCTCCCTGTCTTGCCTACTTCACCTCCAGTGCTCGGGCCAGGGCATCCTGCATGTTGTGGGGTGCACCCAGATGTACCGCTTACCGTACCTTCAACAAATTGTAGGCAAATTCTGCCCCCTGATTTTTCTCTCTCTTATAACTTCTTGGAGGAACATGCTTACTCTGTTTTGAAGAAATGGAACAAGAAGAATGAAGGTCTTCACGACTTGCTGTCTCACATTGACTTTGTGATGTGTTATCATCATCATCATCATCATCATCATCATCATCATCATCATCATCATCATCATCATCATCATCATCATCATCTGTGCTTCTTGGAGTTTCTGAAGTTTTCGGGCCACTTTTTACTGACATACATTCGTCACATTCTTTTTCAGGGCTCATTTCGTCCTGAACAAACATCTACTTTAAATTTGTTTGCACTAACAAATTGATGACTATTATTGGTAACTGTCTAATAAGAGCATCTTTTTTTTGACCATGCATACATAATGGAAAAGCTATAAAATATGATTGGGTTCTACACGTTGTTTAAAATGTGTGCTATTCAATTGCTTTTCCATGTAATTGAAATACTGTACTTAGTACATGTATAGCATTTACAATATGTTAACATACAATACATTGATGATTAATATAATATTTTAGTGACCTTAATAGTGCATCTGGATTATTAGTTATAAACTTAAAAGTCGTGTTATTCATTAAAAAAATATTATTTTTACAAAGAAAAATATAGTAAAGAAGGTGTAAAATTGTCACAAAATAACAATTATATAATAATAAACTTTTAGTTATCTTAGTGTGTTTCTTCACTTAGTGGCCATTATGAGTATGAGTATCGTTAGTGGAAGATAAATATTTCCCATTACAATAATACTGTCCATGAAAGCAGATGGAGTAATGGTTATGCTCATAAATTTTCAATATAGAGATAGCTGGTTCAAATCCTATTGCTCACAAAAGAGTGTACATAAATATTTTCAGAAGTACATATAGCTTATTTTGTTTGGTCACAATTTCATGTCAATGATCATGAGTTGAAAAATGCCTAATTTGGGTTCCAGTGTTCAACAATGTTATTTTATTAATCAGTTCCACCAGTTATAATTAACTGATTTGCCACCGTTCAAATTAGCAGATTTAGTTTACTGGAGTGATAAGTAATTTTCTGTTGATTCTAGATGGAGCAGTTTTAACATTGTTTTTCAGTGACAATTCACTGTTATTCTTTGTTTCATGTAACTTCAGTAAATTTTGGCAGACATTGTGACCAACCTACACAGCATGTAAACAGTAAACACCCCCATTTGCAAAGTACTGTGTTAGCTGACGGTGGTTGCGGGATGCGTGTTATTATTGAGATCTTTACAATATTTATGGAAGAAAATAGTACTTAGCATTAAAGATTATAATTTAGAAATTTAATTATAATTACAACATTTATGGTTTAAATTATACTCTTAAAATAACTTACATTTTAATTTTAATTTTTTTATTATAGAGCAAGGGTTTAAAAATATTTAGAAATATTATGGTAGAGTATGCGAACATTGTGGTTATGTTAAAGTCTCCACCCGCCCGGTGAATGCCATTGCCTTTGAGCTCTCTTCCATCACAATTTATCTATAAGCGTGAATTCCTTGCTTGTCCTGTCAGAATGTTATATATGCAGTTAAATATTTTTGTATTTGTGTTGTGTATTTCATTGAATGTATTTAGTTGTAGGTGCCTTTTTAGAACAGTCTTCTCCGTGAAATGAAATATCGTCACATGTCTGTCGCTTTGTAAAAGGGTTTATAGTGTGCTTTGGTCCACCATTTTCCTTAACCATGAAGTGCTGGTGACAAAATATTTACGTTGTGACGTTTACATTGGTTGGTTTCAAGAAACAGCTGAAGTTAATTGAAAATGTCAGCAAATTAATTATTTTGTATCAGCAACCAACAAAAGTGATTTTTAGTGAAGTAATCATCTAAGGCTTGCCACATGTTCAGGAATTACGAAGTGCACAGTAAGTTCACAGTAAGTTTGTGTATTTTGTAAATAATATTTTTAGAATTTATTGTTACAATATTTGAAATGTTTCTGGTCTTTAGAAAAAGTTTTTTATTTACCATAATTAATTTTATTGAACATTTAACGATTTTTAAGTGTGAAAAATTTGCCGGAAATGTTACATAGTTCATTTTGCACGTCTGTATTAACAGCGACTTATTTATCTCGTTTGGTTCTTGCTTGAGGTTTTGAAATGTACATGGTCTAAACAAACACCCTTTTAGTGTATTTCATTATATAAACAAATCCAACAATTTTTATGTGCTAGTTTCAACTTCACTAAAAACTTTCAGTATTTCTCGCATTGGTGCGAACGACACGTTTATCACATTTAGTTCTTTTGATGAAGTTACAACTTTTGAGTTATAGTAGTTTGAATGTTATTTCCGTATGAACAACATTTTCCACTGCATCATCAAAACAATCCAAGTTCAAATTGTCACATACTCATAAGAACTGCAAAAAAATCATGCCTCACGAAAGACTATAAACTAGAGTTTCCCACTTAACCAATAAAATAAACAGAACTATAACTAGTATATTACATGGTCATAACAAAAATAAAACAGGTGGGAATGGCAACCAGCTATAGTAGCCAAGTACCAGATTGAAGTTGTCAGTTTTTCAATGTCTGCCATTGGATTTGTAGAGTTTGTTTACAAAGATTGTTTTCTTCACTGACAGAACAGCTGTGCCAGAGGAATACATTGTGACCATACTTCTTTTCGAGAACTGTCAAAATTTTCTGAAGTTTTATGAAATGGTGAATAGTCAGTAAATACAGTAAAGCCTCTGTTTATTGAACTAATTGGGGGGAGGTATAGTTCGGTAAACCAGAAAGTCCAGTACATGGCAAAGTACCAAAAAATCTATTTATATATATTCAGCTATACTGCGTTTCATATAACTTCAGGATGAATGTTATTATGTTGGCGATCCTTGCTTTGATTATAAAGAAAATAGTACTTGCCATTTAAAATTGTAATTTATGACTAATGATTATTACAACATTTATTGTTTAAATGATTTTAGAATAATGTACAATTTTTTTTAGTATTAGAGCATGGACTTTAAAAACATTTTCAAAAATTATGGTACAACGTTTGTACATTACGGTTATGTGAAACTTTGCCACCCTGTGAATGTCATATGATTGTGTCCTCTTTCGTCATGATGTATTTATATACGAGAATTCCTTGCTGGTGGTGGTTGAATATTATATCTGCAGTGAATTATTTTTTATTTACATATTTCATTGAATGTAGTTTGTTGTAGGTGCCTTTTTAGAACAGTCTCTCAGTGAAATGAAATATCAACACGTGTCTGCCACTTTGTGAAAAGGTAGCTTGAGTGCTGTGGTTCGTCATTTTCCTTAACCACCATGAAGCGAAATGCGAGAGACAACGCATTTATGTTTTAAAGTTTAAATTTGTTTATTTTAAGAAATAGTATAAGTGTTTTGTTTATTAAATAAGTCTGCAAATAAATTATATTGTATCAGTGGCAGACAAAAGTGATTTTAATGATAGTGATCCAAAGCTCGCCATGTGTTTAGGAATTACGAAGTGAATACTAAGTTTGTGTGTTTTGTTTTGTAAATAATATTTTTCGAAACTGTTATTTGAAATGCACATATCCTTAAAAAAAACTCTTTTTATATACCCTAGTTCATTTCAAAGTTAAATTTGCTGGAAACATTTACATTCCTGCATTTCTCACATCGTTGTGNCTGGAAACATTTACATTCCTGCATTTCTCACATCGTTGTGAACAGCAAAATAATTTATCATGATTTGTTCTTGTTGGAGGTTTTGAAATGCGTGTGGCCTAAATAAACGCCAGTTTTTGTGTAGTTCGTTATATAAAAAATATCCAACAATTTTTATGTGCAAGTGTAACTTCGCTGAAAATGTACGGGCACACACTTATAGTTTTTTGTTCTTTTGATGAAGTTACAGCTTTTGAGTTATAGTAATTTGAATGTTATTTCTGTATAAGCAATATTTTACATTGCATCATCAAAACAATGGACAGTTCAAATTGCTACTCATAAGAAGAGCCGCAAGATCCTGTCTCACGAAAGATGATAAACTAGAATTCCCTGCCCCACAAGTAAAATAACAGAACCGTATATTACTTGGTCATAACAAATAACAGGAAGGAATGGCATCCTAATATTATTGTAACTTTAGTACTGGACTGTTGTCGTCAGTCTTTCAGTGCATGCTATTGGATTCGTAGAGTTTGTTTACAGATATTGTTTTTCTTACTGACAAAACATTTGTGGCGGAGGAATACATTGTGACCGCACTACTTTTCGAGAACTGTCAAAATTTATTGAAGTTGTATGAAACTGAGAATAGCTCACTTTAGCGTGGCGAATGTGTTTGTGCAGCCAGGAGGGATGATGAGCTGCAAGTATTTCTGGTAATTTACACCAACCATTAGTTGACTAAGGGAAAGGAAGAAACAGCATGAGCTTGTATAGTTGACATATTTTCTGGGTCTTGGCTGAGTAGTACTTGCGGCGAGCACGTTAACTTGCACCACATTTATAACGTTTATATAGTGTAATTTTATTCTGAAGAAGTCTTTTTATTAATGTAAATTAATGTTTTGTTGAAATTACTTTTAGNGTTTATATAGTGTAATTTTATTCTGAAGAAGTCTTTTTATTAATGTAAATTAATGTTTTGTTGAAATTACTTTTAGATTTTCTGCAAGAGGCCATCAAAAATTGAATTTTCGGTTGCATAAAAGTATACTGTCTCCATTGTTACTGTTTATGTAATTGATTGGCAACAAAGGAGGTTGCGTATACCTTTATGTAGTATCATTTTTCTGAAAACGTTTGTTTGTTAATATAGATAAATGTTTTGATGAAATAACTTTTGGTTTTTCCACAAGAGGCTATCAAAAATAGAATTTTCGCTCACAGAAAAGTAAGTCTTCTCCGATCGTACAGTTTTTGTAATGGTTTGGGAAGACATCTGACTATTGAATTAAATTAATATTCCTTGCAAAAATCATTTTAATATTATGCCAAAGATGCATGAACATGGACTTTAAATGCTTGGTGAATCCTCGTGGGTCTCAATATTTTTACATTTTGAGTGACAACGGGAGGCTAAGTATACGCTTATCGGTTATTATATTTTTAAGATGATGTCTGTCTGTTGAAATAAGTTTATATTTGACTGAAAAAGAAAAGTGTCATTTTTCCTTGGGATACAATTGAACGCGTACTTGATGAAAAATTGCAATGAGGGGTTGTTTCAGTAAGGTTCTACTGTAGTCCCAAACAGTTTTTCTTGTTAACCTGTGACTATGAGAGGGAGAAAGTTACAAGGGGCCGGTGTCATACCTGTGTACATAGGTACACATTTACATTTATGGTGCAAAATCTATTTTAACTCAAAAATTTTATACTGAAGTCGACTTGAGTTTCTAACAACTTGACACGACTCATAGTTGTAAAAATCAAACTCTCCCATCATTTGTATTTACCCATGTACAACTTGCACATTTTTCACTCAGAAATGAGAAAATAACATGTCCTGGTCGCCCTATAGCACAAGAATATGCTGATACGCATATATGTTTGTGATAACAATAGCGGTACCGTCAACCACCTCACCGGACTTTGCCACATTTCACCAAGCTCTCTAGGCTCAGACTGTATGTGTCAAGGAGTATGTACTCCTATGGAAAGAGAGGAAACTCATGCATATAACTTGTGTCACTTAGTTTACATCACGACTCTGTGAGAACAACAGCGGTGACAAACTTTATGTGGCGAAAATTTGGGGGGGGAAAAAAAAAAATCTTTGCATGCGCACAGCAGCCTTTCCACAACTCCTGCCCTCTTTTTATGTTTCTATTTCATATAAGCATTTGTTTTGTTTACGTTTTAAACATAGGCATGTTTAACCTACTTTAGATTTTTAATTAATTATGATATATTACGTGCATGTTTATTTGTATATTTGAACCATGAAAAAGTACTGTAAATATTTTTTTTCATGAACACAATAGAAAATACAGTATGTGTTACTAAGCAAACACAAATGAGAGCCCACGTACTTATTACATTAGAACGACAGGAGAAATGGCAGTTAAATATAGTTATACCGCAACGCTTGCCTTGTACGTTCAATGTATTTTTCATGTGTGTGTGTGTGTCTATATATATATATATATATAATACTATGCATTTTTAACAAAAACAAGTGTTCGTGACAGCTTTCTATTATAAAGGAAATGCTAACGATGCTTATATTTATTGTTTAGCATTTAAATATTGAAACTTACATTTTATGTTTAGAATTTAAATATAAATATTTAAAAAATATGACTTGTTTTTTTTTTTTTACTTGTGAACAGAAATTTGTAATTGATATTATATACACAATTATTGTCTACCTTAAATTATTAGAATTTTTTCTTTAACATTTTATGTATACATGCCAACAATATATAGCAGAGCAAAAATATACATGCAAACAATATATGGCAAAGCAAAAAACTTTTTACTACACTTGTTAGTCATTCACTGAAAAAAAATTAAATTACACACAAACGCCACCTTCCGGTCGCCCGCTGAAAAATACTAAAACATTTTAGTCGTAGGCTAAAAAAAATTAAATTGTAATTTCCTGCATGTTGCTGGAGATGTCTTGGATTGACAATACAGGAAACGACCTCCCACACCGGCAAAGAAATAAACGAGCAGGTTCAAGTTTGCCGGTGTGGGGGTTAGTACCACGCCCAACACGGCCTCAGCGAGTGTTGGTTGTCTGTCCTTCACCGTTCGAGCACTGAGAGTCTACTGCTGGTTATCGACTGCTGGCCGGTTGTCTACTGCTGGCCGGCGATATGCACATGAGTATTTGATGCTCGTGCTTATCGCACCCCCCCTCCCCTCTCCACAGATAAGGGCATGGCGTGGGTTGGCAACCACTTTCCCATGCTAGCAAAACTGCATCGAAGGTAAAAGATAATCCAAACCTTCTAGAACAAAAACTGTTGATGCAGTTGGAAAATCTTCTAATCTAATGATGACGCTAACTGAAAACTACGACTTTCGAAATGGCAAACGGATGCTCGATAAGCGAACTACCATAAACAAACTCCCACAGCTGTAATTTCAATCCCAATAAAATATTACGAAGCTCCGCTAAGCAAAAGAAAATTAATAATATTGCATCATTAAAACATTTAGTAACCAGTGTAACCACCCACTTTTCGGCGCTCGTTAGAAAAATGTGCCGTNTAATATTGCATCATTAAAACATTTAGTAACCAGTGTAACCACCCACTTTTCGGCGCTCGTTAGAAAAATGTGCCGTTATAATTACTTACTTGTGATTAAAATTGAATTTTGTAGATTTAAACTGGATACCAGTACATCTGAAAAAGGGAATATCTGTATTGCATAGTAAAAATTTTTGTATGCATTTTAATTATTACTATGAGTCTATTAGAAGTTTTTTGTTCATATGAATTGAATAAGCAAAACATATGTTTAAGTAGAGCCATACTAAACCTTGAAATTTAAAATTTGCCCATAAGGGAGGTTAAGTTTTTGAATTCCCCTTCCCTCCTGCCTTCTTCTGAAAAGCCATTACTATGGCACCAANTCCCATAAGGGAGGTTAAGTTTTTGAATTCCCCTTCCCTCCTGCCTTCTTCTGAAAAGCCATTACTATGGCACCAAGTATAATAGAGCCACGTTTGACTTCGAAACTCAGTTTGTAAATTACACTAATGTAGGAATTGTAAAACTTACCCACTTAAGAAATGATAACACGAATTGCAGACCCAACTTCAGTATCGTCACTCAACATACTCTGCTATCACACAACAATAAATGCTGTGAATTTCTGAATGAAGCACTGATAACTTCCTTTTCCTATGAGTCACACCTAGATGTGTCAAGCACACAGGCAGAAAAAGGGAACAAGGCATCATGCCATCGGCCTCTCCATCCCCATTCAAATGAAGTTTAAATATCTTGGTGGCCTTATTGCTTGTTTTTTCTTCCTCTGCATATTTCTTATCATAATTCTACATACTCTTCACTCTTTTATGTATATCCTGTAGTGTTTTATGATAACCCAAGGGCAGTGGNTCTTATCATAATTCTACATACTCTTCACTCTTTTATGTATATCCTGTAGTGTTTTATGATAACCCAAGGGCAGTGGTGGATTTACCAGCAGGCTGAGTAGGCTGAAGCCTAGGGCGGCAGATTTTAGGGGCGGCAAATTTGGGGCCAAATTTTTTTTTATGTCTTACAGAAATTAAAAAGATTCATATTTATATACCTAAATGTTATTAGGTTCACACAAACATTCAACATGTAATATGTTTCACCACTTAGATAAATTTTTCTACAATTTGCGTAGTCACGTTTGGTTGCGGTGCGGGAACGAGTGATATGACAGTTCGCTAAGTGTGTCTGGCCGGATTGACTGCACGAGCGCAGCGCGGCGCGGCCGCCGCGGGAGCCGAAGCGGGGTCGTGTTACGAATTCCAGAGAGATAGATATAGAGCGGCGGCCGGCGATACAAACGGGCAAGTCCCGTCCCGCATTTACTTTTTCTGGTTGTGTGCTGTAATTTTTCAAAGTGTTTCGTGGATCGTATGAATAATTTCATAGCATAATATCACCGGTGCGTAGAAATTTATAGTAGGTAAGTAATCATAATATATTACAATAAATCATCCGTAACGAATCAGTAAGACGTAATTTAACTTGATAAATAGCTGTTTCGGAAGCTATGCAAAGAAATTTCGATTTTTTTGTTATATCATACTTAAATAAATTTCTTGTACTTATGTTAGGTAATTATTCAATGTCTGAAGTCTGAACAAAGGATGTACGAGAAATAAAACTCCCAATGTAATCTTTTTTATTTCAGTTCTTGGAATCCAAGAAATTGTTACAATTAGTGATGGGAGAAAGCGACTTAGTGGAGCTGAGTATAAAAAGAAGGCCAAAATGAAAAAAAGAAGAACAAGAACAGATTATCCGTAAAACGATAAAAATTGACAGTTTTTTTAAAAGTGGAAGTGGAAGTAGTGTTGAAAGACCAGGAACTTCAACAACATGCACTGACACAATACAATCTGGAAAAGATGAAACGGATTTGAACTCTGCGGCCCAACAACAACAGTCATCTGTTGAACCATCTACTTTTGAAAAAACGGATATTTATGTTTTTGACGTAGAGGCGGTAGAGGAATCATCAATAAGTATAACAATTGAAGATGCGTATCAGAATCAGACGTTAAGTAATGACCAAGTGCAAACAACAGTAAATCTAAACAAAGATCCAGCTTTATGGGAAATCAACGATACCTTAAGGGAGATTATCGCAAGGTACGGCTTCGATCAAAACAAGTCTTGTGACTTCTCTAAAAGTGAAAAAATATATGCTGATCAGCGTCGTTTCTTGCCAGTGAGTATCTTCCAAAGAAAAATGAAAAATAATGAAGTGAATGACCGAAATTGGCTGGTTTATTCTGAAAGTAAAAGATCTGTATATTGCGGGCCCTGTTTGGCATTCGGTCCATTGGAGAATAAGACTCAGTTTGAGAACGAAGGATTTAATGACTGGAAAAATGCAGAACACCGAGTAGCTCAGCATGAAAACTCTGCGCGTCATAAATCTAGTATCCTTAGTTTGAAAGTTAGAAGTGAGATTGATGGCCGACTCGATAATTTACTGCATGTCCAGATTGATGAAGAAATTACTTATTGGAGAAACGTTCTGAAGAGGTTTGTTGCCGTAGTGAAGCGACTGTGTTCAAGAGGTCTCGCTTTCAGAGGAAAAAATAAAAAGTTCTGTGATCCGCACAACGGAAATTATTGTATGATTTTGGAACTGTTAGCTGAATTCAATCCTTTTTTAGCCAGTCATATTGAACGATTTGGGAATCAAGGATCTGGAAGTACCAGTTACTTATCAAAGACCGTTTGCGATGAGTTTATTCTCTTGATGGGTCATAAAGTCTTAAAACACATTGGAGACGAGATAAGAAGGGCGAAATATTTTTCCTTAATCATCGATTCAACACCAGATATAGATGTGGACCAACTTACCCTCGTCATTAGATACGTTTTGGAAACAGGCGAACCGTGTGAAAGATTTCTCAAGTTTTTGCCCTCAGTGGGACATAAAGCTGAAGAAATGTTTTCTGCCATTATTTCGGAACTCAAAACGCTGGGCATAAATATCGAAGACTGTCGTGGACAATCATATGATAATGCCGCGAACATGTTTGGTGTGACAATGGCTTACAGGCTCAAATTCAAAGCCAAGCACCTTTTGCTTTTTTCGTTCCTTGCTCTGCCCACTCTTCAAATTTAGTGGCAACTGCGGCTGCTGAATCTTGCACAGAAGCTTGTCGCTTCTTCATGTTGCTTCAAAAAATCTACGTTTTTTTTTGTAAGTTCGACACAGCGCTGGCAAAAATTAATGACTGAAATCGGGAAAGGGAAACCGCTAAAGAGAGTAAATCTGACACGTTGGTCAGCTAGAGAGGACGCATGTAGAAGTTTGAGAGATTGTTGGCACGAAGCCCTTAAAACTTTGGAATCAATCAAGAATGATTGTACCGAAAAGCCTGTAACGCGAAACGAAGCGACGGGAATACTTTTGAATTTAGAAAAACTGGAAACGGCGGTAATGGTTGTTGTGTGGAATGTTTATTTTGGAAAGAATAAACAAAGTGAATGTTCAAATTCAGGCTTCTACCGTATATTTGATCACTGTTGCAGATCTTTAAGAATCTCTTTGCAAGATTTTCGTAGTTGAACGAGACAATTTTAAGTATTTAGAACAAAAGGCAATGGAATTAAGCGTGTCGAAGCAGTATACAAAAGACATGGGAAGAAGACAACCGAAAAGAAAAAAAAAATGATGAAACACTCGATGAAGAAATGAGAATGACTGCGAGCGATACTTTCAGGGTTAACACATTTCTCGTCCTCATTGATAGACTCGTNCTGTAACGCGAAACGAAGCGACGGGAATACTTTTGAATTTAGAAAAACTGGAAACGGCGGTAATGGTTGTTGTGTGTAATGTTTTTTTTGGAAAGAATAAACAAAGTGAATGTTCAAATTCAGGCTTCTACCGTATATTTGATCACTGTTGCAGATCTTTAAGAATCTCTTTGCAAGATTTTCGTAGTTGAACGAGACAATTTTAAGTATTTAGAACAAAAGGCAATGGAATTAAGCGTGTCGAAGCAGTATNGATTTTCGTAGTTGAACGAGACAATTTTAAGTATTTAGAACAAAAGGCAATGGAATTAAGCGTGTCGAAGCAGTATGCAAAAGACATGGGAAGAAGACAACCGAAAAGAAAAAAAAAATGGTGAATGACTGCGAGCGATACTTTCAGGGTTAACACATTTCTCGTCCTCATTGATAGACTCGTATCCGAATTAGAAAAATGGCAGGAGGCCTACAACACGTTCAATGAAAAGTTTTCATTTCTGACCAAAATGTGTGAATTGTCATCAACCCTTACGGAAAAAGCCCTTTTCTTGGAAGAAATATATATCCTAAAGATTTAGAGACTGACTTAGTTCAAGAATGCATACATTTTCAATGCCACCTTTATTCTGAAAGAATTTTGGTAAAACTAGATTCTGGATCATTGAAAAGTTTATCTTAGTTCCTGCGAAAACATAATTTGCAAAACGTTTATCCAAACTTGGATATAGCAGTTCGCATGGCTCTATGTACACCAGCGACAAATTGTTCGGGCGAGAGAAGCTTTTCTTGCTTAAAACGGGTGAAAAATTATCTAAGATCTACCTTAAGCCAAGAAGAGCTAAACACCTTAGTTAGCTCTTTTGTGCATAGTCATAACTAATGAACAAGATTTCATACGATGATATAATTGATGATTTTGCCAATAGAAAATTGCACAAAAATGTATTGTAAAACTTTCATAACTTAATGAATTGAATTTCATCGACATCATCAGCCGCTAACAATGGTCTATTAATTTATATAACAAAAATTTGACATTCATTCGGCAATAAAAATTATTTTATTACGTTTGCCGAATGTACATTATTGTGTAAGTAGTATTGAGGCATACCTTACCCCGCCTTATTAGTAGTACATNCACCAGCGACAAATTGTTCGGGCGAGAGAAGCTTTTCTTGCTTAAAACGGGTGAAAAATTATCTAAGATCTACCTTTAGCCAAGAAGAGCTAAACACCTTAGTTAGCTCTTTTGTGCATAGTCATAACTAATGAACAAGATTTCATACGATGATATAATTGATGATTTTGCCAATAGAAAATTGCGCAAAAATGTATTGTAAAACTTTCATAACTTAATTTATTGAATTTCATTGACATCATCAGCCGGATTGTTACCAGATAATTAAATATATTGTTTTTAAACTGTAAGTAAGCGCAATAAAAATTANGGATTGTTACCAGATAATTAAATATATTGTTTTTAAACTGTAAGTAAGCGCAATAAAAATTATTTTATTACGTTTGACGAATGTACATTATTGTGTAAGTAGTATTGAGGCATACCTTACCCCGCCTTATTAGTAGTACATGATTGAGCTTTTATTAGCTCAGAAATATACCCAAAAACTATTTCTTGTGCAATCTTAACTAAATCGTTGGGTTGTAAAAATAATCTAGAAACTGACACATTGATCCCCTAGTTCTCAATCATACTAATTACGGGAAAAAGGTGGTGTAATTAGGATGATAGTGCACAAATCATAAAGTTACAATTTCATTGACAAAAAAATTGTAATTAATATGATTGAGAACTAGGGTATCCAATTGTAGAGGTCGGTAGGGGCAGCAAAATTTGAATAGCCTACTGGCTGCATATGTGTAAATCCGCCACTGCCCAAGGGACCTCTGCTTACAAGGGCCTCTGTGGGATTTCCAACCTTCCAACTCTAGCCAGTCCGCCTCTGGTGAGCATGTGTGGTTGAATTAATTTTATAGTGAGAATCTTTATATAGTAACGTTAAAACCTTTTTTGCTTTCTGTTATACAAATATTTTGTAGTGTATAATTTTTTTGTCGGGTTTTGCGAGAATAAAGAAATGTGTTGTAGGATGACATTGGTTGTAAAATATGTCTTTTGAATTTATTAATCCANACAATTTCATTGACAAAAAAATTGTAATTAATATGATTGAGAACTAGGGTATCCAATTGTAGAGGTCGGTAGGGGCAGCAAAATTTGAATAGCCTACTGGCTGCATATGTGTAAATCCGCCACTGCCCAAGGGACCTCTGCTTACAAGGGCCTCTGTGGGATTTCCAACCTTCCAACTCTAGCCAGTCCGCCCCTGGTGAGCATGTGTGGTTGAATTAATTTTATAGTGAGAATCTTTATATAGTTACGTTAACACTTTTTTTGCTTTCTGTTATACAAATATTTTGTAGTGTATAATTTTTTTGTCAGGTTTTGCGAGAATAAAGAAATGTGTTGTAGGATGACATTGGTTGTAAAATATGTCTTTTGAATTTATTAATCCATGGTACAAAGGTTATAACATACTGTTACTTGTTGCTCCTTTTCATTGTGCAAGTGAGCAAAGTTTGTGTGGAGGACAGGGTAGTGATATGATAGCGGGTGGCGAGAACGGAGGAATGAAGGTCAGGTGAGTGATAATCCAAAAAGTGAGCCGTCGCGATAATCCTTTTGCAGTTCACACTCCCCTGACCTTCAGCTGTTAGAATTTCTGCGTTTATCTAAAGGATGCTCTGGATTAGAGTTTCTCTCAACATGACTCAGGTTGCTCGAACTTTCCGGGTCAAGGCCAGCAGCTATAAGAGTGTGTCAGGCCTCCGAACTGAGGGTTCGTGAGAGTTGGGAGTTTGAGTGATTGTGTGGCATAAAGGGAAAGATGACGAGCTAGAAGAGCAAAGAGTAGCACTGGAAGTGACCAGCAGGAGGAAAATCTGTGACTGCGAGCATCAGAGCAGTAAAGAGTACAACTGGCAGGTTGGACTATTGGACTGGACACATGAGTGAAAAGACATTACAATTGATGGCAACAGACAGACTGAATGTGTGTTAATGATGAGTATGAGTTATTTGACTAACCAAACAGAGACCTTAAGAAGAGTGCATTAGAGTTGAGATAGACATTAAATATTGTGCTAATTGAGATATAAAAAGACTACTAGTGGAGATAGATAAACTAATGCTGAAAATAATAACTGTGTGAATAAATTAAAAATCAAATTTAGTTATTTTATTTTTATTAGGACCTCCATCCCTCACAAACTCGGATATATAATACAAAGCATTTGTAATAATACAGAGCATTTCTGCACAGTTCACTGAATATTTGTAAGTGTGCCTTTTTCTCATCCTGCAGGTTCAACCTTTCTGACATCATTTCTATATCTACTCACTTAGTTTTGTGTACCAATTTCTTTCTCTAATTTTTTTTATAAAGAAAAAGTAAATTACACAATTAAACTGCAATTAGTTTTCAAGTCTCAATACCCACAAGCTTGATACAACTCTGGTAAGATTGTGAATTAACACTAGCCAATTGCTCACTGCTTTAAATGTTTAACAAAGGCTGTGTTTACATAAATAATTATTTTAGTTATTTATCCCACAATTACCCTAACCTTCATAGTCCTAAGGGGCCACAGTGGCTGGGCGGTTAGCCTGTGCGCTTCCCACCAATGCGAACCTGGTTCAATCCTCGGGTGGGTCACTCCCGGATTTTCGCAAGTGGAAATTCGGGTCACACTTGGATTTTCTCAAGTGGAAATCGTGCCGGACAATGCCGTTGGTCAGCAAGTTTTCACAGGGATCTCCCTTTCCCCTGCCTTTTCATTCTGGCACTACTCCATACTCACCTCAATCACCCTCATCGGCTCTCAAGACCGTGCTGTTAAAAGCCGTCCAAATCTCTTCACTCACTTACTTCATAGTCCTATACGAGTTTCTTAAGCAGGAAACGGATAAATTGAAAATTCACCCAGGAAATGATTAAGCAATTTCTGTAAACACCAGAAACACAGTTTTGCACCTACATTTTAATTTTTACCAAAAAGTAGTAAAACATTTACACACAAAACATATAGCATAAAGAAACCATTATGTATGTAATTTGACTTTGAAATGGATAGACAATAAGAAAAGACATTCTGGAAGTGGCCAAACTAAAGCAAATCTGGTATAAGTGTAGGCCTACTATAAAATACGTAAATAAACACGAATACATCTACAATACTGCTGTTCCTTTTTGAAGGATTGTTTCAAGCTACAACGAGCCGGTTTTTAGAAAAACTACGGAAGGGGTTACGGGCCTACTGAAACATTTTGTTTGATTCTTCAAATATCAAACAATAAAATTTGATATATAAAGTCGTGAATATAACTTAATGTCTAAATTAATGTTTGAAAGGTATTTGTACGACGTGTCTTTCGTAGACACAAATGTGAACAAGGAACAAAAACTCTTCTGCACAAATTGATGATTAGAACAAAAAACTGCATACAGCCAACCACCAGCACCACAGCTTTTATCTTCCATGATACAAAATAGGTAATTTATTGAGTTTTAGCACAAAATTATAAAATCACTACATAACTTAAATAACGCTGGTGTACGACAGCATGTCCAATGTAAACAAACAACCAACCACTCGCTGCCGCAAGGAACACTGCTCGACGCCTCTGTGTTCCATATTATTCTCTACCATATTTGCCAATATCGATCGGGCCGGGTTCATGCGCAGTTCTGTCATGGGAGGGGGGTAAGCTAACTGCCTTCCCCTCACCGTTACCAAGTTGCTTGGTCCCATTGTACTTGTACGCAGTTTATTTAGAGCAACAGCAAAGTTAGCCACGCTAATTGCTACTGCTTAGAAATTTACCTTTTATCACCCTTATGTTGACTGTGTGTAAAGCCTGTGAAGGGACAGATAATGGATATGTAATAAGTTAACATTTGTATAATAACTCAGTTAATATTCCTGCTAGAGACCAGTGAAAATGTACCTCGTGTTTGCCAACAGCTACTCAGTGCACTGTGTTTAACTTTTTTTTTTTTGGCAAAAAGGGGAAGACCTATGTGTCTAGGGTATAATTTCTCTTGTAAGACTTCAAAATATTAAAATAAATCGGTAATTTATTAAAACAAAATGTTATTTTCACTCTAGAAACAATTGAACACAGATGTAATTTTTATTGGTCAAAGTCAATCAACATACGACAGATTTGATCTTATGTGCATGTAAACCTTAAGTCATTTCACAGGGACTATTTGACTGTATTTAACAAATATAAAGTGTAATTATGCTGCTAAAACTGTGCAAAAAACAGCCTAAGTAAAATGTCTATTTAATTTTTACATATAGAGGGTCAGGGCTGGATCTACTTGAGGAAGGGGAGGGCAACTGCCCCGGACGGCATATCTAAGGGTCAGCAGGCAGGACGTTACGGGTAAAAAAAAAACACCTACAAAAATGTATTTTACGTAAAAACATTTTAAAATTTTTGATATGAGTAAGTAAACACGTGCCTTCATCGTTATAAATATATATATAAAAAATACTTTAAATGCGTATTTTGTTGATTTCTTCTGTGAATGGCATTAAAAAGGCCACAAATTTTTTACTGTGGAAAAAAAAATACAAAAATAAGCCGCCTTTCTGCAACTGGCTGCCTGTCTGTTGCCTATCGGTTTTGTGTGGGTAGGGAAAAGAGAAGGGAGTGATGGGATTGATGCGATCTGATAACATAAGCTTGTAGACATTGTGTGTAGTGAGTACTCAGTGACGCAGTGATACTGTTTTTGTTTATTTAATTGTGTGTTAAATGTTATATGTTGTTTATGAATATTATTATATCACTAAATTGTCTTCCATTAGCCATTTTTTGTAAATAGAAACTGTCATTACGTTTATACCATCAGTCAAAAGTACAGTTTCGGTAACATGTGTTTCGGAAAGTTGAGACTGTAAGTATTTATCATGGAATAATTTTGTATGTGCCATTTTAAGAATGTTATGAAATATCAGTTTTCGTAGATGCTTTTATAAGCAATTTTTAGCACTTCAAATAACTTTCTGATAATATTCACTATTAGTTCTGCAAAATGTATTCCATTTTCGGATCTTTGTGATAATTTTAAATTTTACTTGTTATTTCCGGCATATATTACACATGAAATACAAGTTTCCGAAGCTTGACATTCGTGTTGTGGTATAAACCCTTTACTAATAAAAGCCTTACATTAGAATAAAAAATAAAAAAGGGAGAGCGGCAGAAGCCAACTTTGCCCCTCCCTCACTCCCCCAACAAAAATGCCTAGATCCTGTACTGTAGGAGGCAGATGTGGGTCAGAATCTGTCCAAATTGAAATTACTGCTTCAAAGTAACAACCATTTTCCTGTGAATCGTGAGAGGTCATAATTTTAAGATTTGATTTTACTTAAATGNATTGCTACTGCTTAGAAATTTACCTTTTATCACCCTTATGTTGACTGTGTGTAAAGCCTGTGAAGGGACAGATAATAGATATGTAATAAGTTAACATTTGTATAATAACTCAGTTAATATTCCTGCTAGAGACCAGTGAAAATGTACCTCGTGTTTGCCAACAGCTACTCAGTGCACTGTGTTTAACTTTTTTTTTTTTTGGCGAAAAGGGGAAGACCTATGTGTCTAGGGTATAATTTCTCTTGTAAGACTTCAAAATATTAAAATAAATAGGTAATTTATTAAAACAAAATGTTATTTTCACTCTAGAAACAATTGAACACAGATGTAATTTTTATTGGTCAAAGTCAATCAACATACGACAGATTTGATCTTATGTGCATGTAAATCTTAAGTCATTTCACAGGGACTATTTGACTGTATTTAACAAATATAAAGTGTAATTATGCTGCTAAAACTGTGCAAAAAACAGCCTAAGTAAAATGTCTATTTAATTTTTACATATAGAGGGTCAGGGCTGGATCTACTTGAGGAAGGGGAGGGCAACTGCCCCGGACGGCATATCTAAGGGTCAGCAGGCAGGACGTTACGGGTAAAAAAAAAACACCTACAAAAATGTATTTTACATAAAAACATTTTAAAATTTTCGATACGAGTAAGTAAACACGTGCCTTCATCGTTATAAATATATATATAAAAAATACTTTAAACGCGTATTTTGTTGATTTCTTCTGTGAATGGCATTAAAAAAGCCACAAATTTTTTACTGTGGAAAAAAAATACAAAAATAAGCCGCCTTTCTGCAGCTGGCTGCCTGTCTGTTGCCTATCGGTTTTGTGTGGGTAGGGAAAAGAGAAGGGAGTGATGGGATTGATGCGATCTGATAACATAAGCTTGTAGACATTGTATGTAGTGAGTACTCAGTGATGCAGTGATACTGTTTTTGTTTATTTAATTGTGTGTTAAATGTTATGTGTTGTTTATGAATATTATTATATCACTAAATTGTCTTCTATTAGCAATTTTTTGTAAATAGAAACTGTCATTACGTTTATACCATCAGTCAAAAGTACAGTTTCGGTAACATGTGTTTCGGAAAGTTGAGACTAAGTATTTATCATGGAATAATTTCGTATGTGCCATTTTAAGAATGTTATGAAATATCAGTTTTTGTAGATGCTTTTATAAGCAATTTTTAGCACTTCTAATAACTTTCTGATAATATTCACTATTAGTTCTGCAAAATGTATTCCATTTTCGGATCTTTGTGATAATTTTAAATTTTACTTGCTATTTCCGGCATATATTACACATGAAATACAAGTTTCCGAAGCTTGACATTCATGTTGTGGTATAAACCCTTTACTAATAAAAGCCTTACATTAGAATAAAAAATAAAAAAGGGAGAGCGGCAGAAGCNGTAAATAACATTTTCAGTATTTTTTTCTACTAATGATGTACTGAACTGCGTGATGTAAATACTTATGATTGTGACATGCACGTAATTCTGGTATTGTGATTGTATTAAGAGTTAGCAGTCTTAACTTTTTTTTTGTTTTATTTGTTGTTTGTGCAGTTACACATATCTCAGTATATAAATATTCTGGGAATACAAAATTTTGCCAGAAAATGTTAAAATCAATTATTTAAGCCCATACTTTATCATGTTAAGTATATTCAAAGAGAAAAAGATGGTGGAAATGGTGAAAAATCACATTTTTAGAGCTTTACTGTGCATTTCCATAAGAGGTAAGAATGAAGTCCCAATGCTACATATTTAATTTGCGTAGTACACAACAGAAACACTGAATGCCTTGCACATACGAGTGATGAGATGCTAGGCGTACATGTTAGTGTCACCTGTATCACTCCTTTGCTTCTGTACCTTGAATGCATACAAAAGAAACCATACCTATTTATTCTTAATTATCTTCTCCTTGTAGGTACTGTAAACAGCATTAAAACTAAATGATCAATACTCTCTTGTTTTCAGGTTTTGGACCCTAGTACGTCATCTCAGTATGCTGTGAAATGTGTGAGTTTACCTGTTGAACAAGAGGCAACGGCCAGAGGTTACATTAATGAAATAAATTTGTTACAGCAGCTTCAGGACAGTGATTGTGTTATTGCTCTTCATGACTTGTAAGTTATTAGTTTGTACCTTCAAACTATCTTTGTATTTTCATGTCAGGATGAAGGTAGATAGGCCATTTGTGGCAAAGTAAGGACTTTTGAAAGTCTTGCAAAATGTCTATTTTCAGCCATTTTGTACCTATTTTTCCTCTAAGTGTCAATATAAACATTACCATGTGCTATATTTTCAATCACTAGATCACTGGGTAGACTAACAACTTAACTGTAGACACATGGTGTTGAGTATACAGCAGTTTAAAAGTTTGACATGAAATATCACAAATGTTATTTATTATTCCAAACATTTCTTTGTGCAAGAAATGCAAATATGTGCAGGAAATACAGAGATGATAAAGCAAAGAGTGAGGATGTTAAATTTGCATAGATAGTAATAACAACGTAAGTGAAGTCTAAGTCAGTAGTCCACCCAGGTTCTGCTGTATATACACAATAAATACAAGAGTGATAAATGTATTCAAAAATGTAATAAATATTTGCAAATTAATATCCTCACAATATTATCAGTTTGTGTACATTGGTAGTTTATTTATATACAACACAATTTCTCTTTAATATGTTCTCCTGAGNCACAATATTATCAGTTTGTGTACATTGGTAGTTTATTTATATACAACACAATTTCTCTTTAATATGTTCTCCTGAGTCACAACAAAAGCAGAATTTTTTGCTGTTTATACTATCAGCTGAATAGTTGTCACAACTGTATACTGTCAGGTATAGAGTTTACATAATGACAATTTTCTATTGTCATAACCAGATGTCACCAGAAAGAAGTGAGTAGTTATAGGGCAAATGNCACAATATTATCAGTTTGTGTACATTGGTAGTTTATTTATATACAACACAATTTCTCTTTAATATGTTCTCCTGAGCCACAACAAAAGCAGAATTTTTTGCTGATTATACTATCAGCTGAATAGTTGTCACAACTGTATACTGTCAGGTATACAGTTTACATAATGACAATTTTCTATTGTCATAACCAGATGTCACCAGAAAGAAGTGAGTAGTTATAGGGCAAATGTTATACGTGGAATGTGCTTACACAATTAGCTAAATTGTTACCTAATTTCGGCATAAACACGCTTACCCAGGTTAGCTCAAATAAAATAAATTACTGAACAAACATTCAGGTAACTACACATAGTCAAGTGTTAATTACTGTTTCAGAATATTCCATGTTAAGTATGGCACATGTAACAGTGTTATGAAGTTTTAATCCTTCCAAAGTTAGTGCCATACAAGGTTGTTTGTTGTGTGGAGTAGGCTAATGCCCAGCGGTTGCCGGTTTGATGTACATAAACACACGCACTTTCAACTCCACAAAATTGCAATACATTACTGCCATTGTAATAAACACTGAGTCATAGTTTCTTCAAGTTTTGTCCTAGTTTTACTAATAAATTTTAATTTAGACTTTTATACAAGCACATGTTGACTTGTCAAGTAGGGTATCAGATTTTGTTGTGGCCAGAAAGTAATTCTGGATGCAAAGACAAGCCATTATAAAAACTAACAATTCACGTAAAAACATTATAACGTAAGATCCTTTCCCAGTGATTTTTATAAAAGCTTAGTTTGAAGTTTGAGTAGTTTTGTGCTATAAAATTTGTGTTTACTGAACAGCAAGTAAGTGTTCATTTTGATGCAAGCAGTATATGACATATTTCGGTAGAGAGTTTAAACATCTTATAGTTATGCTGTGGCACCGTGTCTTTGTATAAGCCAAGCTAAAATTTTTAGTAATTAAAAACCTAATATAATAGTGATAAAAGCTGTTTATGGTAATGTGAGCACTTTTGAAAGCCCTGGTTAAATTTTATTTATCTATTTGTATGTACATTGTGTATTCTTGTACCATATGTACTACTAACATTGTCTTGGGCCTGATCACTTTCTTCATGCATTGATCAAGTGACATTGTGAAATTATCAGCATAGTAAATATTTTACAAATTTGCTAATTCTTACACTTATATGTATTAAAAAGAAATAAAAGAAATAATTTCATTATTCACGGATGTTAACCTAAGTAAGACTTTAGATCCAACGCTAAGACGTGGAACTACTTTCCCTCAGTTGTCGCCAACTTTACTGGGTACATGCCAGTCAGTGTGTGCGTTAAAATATACGCAGGCAGGGACAGTGACTTTTTCAAAGGTTTTGAAAGTGCTCACTTTACTGTGAACAGCCTTTAAAAACAAAGAGACTGAGTTAATTGGCCACTGATTCACACATTTTTAAAATAAGATGTTAATACATTGAACTACTTTTCATAAATCTCTGCCGACTTTATATACACTGAAGCAACCAATATTATAATGTTGAATTATACAGTGTACTAAGCAGTAATATTTTCAAAGTTTGATTTAAAAAATGCTTACTTTACCGTGAACATCGTATAAGTATGCATTACTGTAGGCTATTCATGGTTAGTTTGAACTTTTGAAAGTTTTGCTAAATTTTTTTGTTTCAGCCAGTATGTCTTGTCCATTTCATGTGTGGGGTAAAATTTGACAGATGATACACACTATGTAAACAGAAAATGCTCTTGTTTGTAAAGTATTGTGTCAGCTGATGAATTGCTGTGGGATGCATGTTGTTAAGTTGATGATTTTGATGTTGGCTTCGGAAGAAAATAGTACTCTGAATTAAAAGTTGTAATTAAAAATTTAAATTATACTTATAACATTCACCATTTAAATCATGATTTTAAAGCAATATTACATTTTTTTTTGGCTTTTAGTGAATTTACTGTAAAAACATGTTTAGCAATTATGATAGAGCATGTTGACACGTATGAACAGTAAACGTTTCCAGCCAATGGCGGCTAGCCGTGTTTCCAGTTTCCAGCCTGGTAAACGGCGCTGTGTATCTGCTTATTTCTCATAGTGTTATAGGAGTACCTTATTGGTATTGTCAGAATATTTTATCGGTAGTTAATTATTTTGTTTATTTGCTTTCTTTAAGCGTAGTTGGTTGTAGGTACTGCTGTAGTGCATTTTCTTGAGTGAAATGTAATACTAATCATCACGTATTTACCACTTCGTAAAACTGCTCGTTCCGCCATTTTCCTTAACCGCTGTCTGCAATGGAGTGACACAAATATAATTTACGTTCCTAAGTTTGTTTGTTGGTTTCAGGAAACGTGCGCAGTGTTGATTTTACTAAATAATTCTGCAAATAAATTATTTAAGGCTAGTGACGAACAAATGTGATTTTAGTGAAGTAAACTTGCAAGGATTTCCATAGAAAAATACGTGTTCAAGAGGTTGCGAATTTTACAAACAGTAAGTTTTGCATGTTTTGTAAATAATGTATTTGTAAACCGTTAATATAAATATGGAAATGCATGTGACATGAAAAAGTTGCACTTTTGTACACTTTTGTATTGTGTAAATAATATTTGTTTATTTGTCTATATCGTAAATTCAACGAGTGTAAGGTTAACTTTGGTCAAAGTGTGTGTGTGTGCGCATGTTTTTTTTGCTGCATCTGTACGAATACGAACATTGACGTATGTATCGCGTTTGGTTTTTTCATTGAAGTTAAAGTTTTCGAAGTTATAATAATTTGAATGTTATTTCTGTACAAGCAAAATTTTTCACTGCTCCATCAAAACAATATGCAACTCAAAATGCCACACACTTGTAAGAACCTCAAAACAATGCAGTCTCACGAAAGACGTTTAACTAAAGCCCCTCCCTCCCCCCTAATTGTTTCTTTTTTTCTCTCGAAAGGGAATAAACAAAACTCTAACAAACTTAACTTGGCAATTACAAAAATAAAATGGTTGGAATGCCATTCTAGCCATAATATCCTACATTGATTACAGGATGGAGTTTAGCTAATGCCAGTCTTTCAGGGTCTGCCATGACAGGAAACACGAGGAAAGAGGAAAATGCAAGTGTGCATTGGACTCAAAATTTGTTTACAAACTTCTTTTTCTTCAAAGACAAAACAGCTGTTGTGGAAGGATAAATTGTAGCTGCACTACTTTTCTAGAACTGTCGAAATTTACCCCACTTACATGAAATGGACAATATCCTTCCAACACATGTTATGAACATAACCATCAGTCTCTCATATGTATAACNAACACATGTTATGAACATAACCAGCAGTCTCTCATATGTATAACAGAGTTAATGTGCCACTTATTTCAAATTCAGAGTTAATTATGTATAATCAGAAAATATGCAACTAGCAATAACTACTGCATTCAACAGTGCAAAATTTATATTGTTGAAATAATATTTGTGAATCATTTTGCTCCGTAATATCTGTCTATGAATATTGATTTAATTATTTTCTTAATTTTTGTGTTAAAGCCATTACTTAGTGTATTACCAAATAAGTTAGAATTTTTGTTGATAATTTTGTCACTTGAGATGGTCACAGAATACCATACCTTTTGATTTAGTGGGTTTCTCAAAATGCCACAAGGCTTTATTAAAATGCAAGAATGCATTAAAATTTTTGTTCATTATAAAACGTTCAGATTCAGTATAACTTGCACATATGGTCGAGTGATATGGACTTTGTCTGCTAGTACGTATGGTGTGTGCATGTTTGTGTGTGTGGGCACATGGTTACAAGTACATCTGTCAGGGCTGTCACTTAATTTTTTTTTTTTTTTTTTTAGAAGTTTGGTCATTTATTGGGGGAAATCATTTTTTTTGGCATACTGTGGTATAGTACAGGCCAAATATGTGTACACATTGCACAGGCTCATAATGCCTATATCAATATTAATGAAATGGTGTCCTGTGCCACAGTGTGGTTATAAAGTGTTTTGATTCCTAGTACAAGTAGCAACATAGCTTGTGCTGCAAATGTGAATCTTGTGTCTACCCTCATTGCACATTTCTCAAACACCAGTTATTTCAGTCACCATTTATCTAGTGGATTTATGTAGAAAACATTGATTGATAATCAACCAGCAAGTGTTCATTGTTTGGTTTGGATGAAGAAAGCATAAGGACTGTATTTTTTGGCTTGGAAAGCAATGTCTTGTTTGGCCACGAGTATAAAGAATCTGTTGTAATGATTTCAGGGTTATTTTTAGTATTTATATGGTCAAGGTTGTTATAAAGTTACTTATGTAAGTCAGGATGTTTGATAAGGACAAACGATGAACCAACAGGAAGAACCATCTCAACCCATCCAGTCATTACATTAATTTATTTAATTCTCCCAAAAGGTTAACAACTAATAAAAAGATATAACACTAAATGTTAACAATCAATATCTCATTAATACAATACTTAATATTTCAACAATTCCCTTTTGTTTTTTTTTCTACATGCTCAAGCATACGTGTGTTGACATTTTTTATTACCGTATTTACCCCAAAATAATGCAACCCTGAATGTAATATGACCTCCAACTCTTAGACTAAGTGTCTAGAAAGAGGTTTTAAATGGCACTGGAAATATTAAATTAAAACAATTTAAAAAATACTAAATTTGAATAACACACCTTGTGTACAGCAAAAATTTGAACCTGCCAGAAGATAATATTTTATATGACCTATTTTAAGTTTTCTTACTATTATTTANGTGTACAGCAAAAATTTGAACCTGCCAGAAGATAATATTTTATATGACCTATTTTAAGTTTTCTTACTATTATTTATGTTAAATTAACACTGCATAGTTTTATGTAGTGACAGTGCATTCATGTCATTCATCATCACTGTGTGTGATTCTCCTACCGGTACCGCTACTGCTGCTGCTGTTTCCGTCACTGTCACTTGCATCCTGCCAGCTGATGTCCTCAGTGCCATGCATGACATTAGAGATGTAGCATTTTTGAAACCCATAATGATGGAGTCTGGTGTTATTCTCAGCCATGCTGCAACGACGCATCATTCTGACGCACCAAAACTTGTTTGTAAAATGGGCTTTCNTCTGGTGTTATTCTCAGCCATGCTGCAACGACGCATCATTCTGACGCACCAAAACTTGTTTGTAAAATGGGCTTTCCGCCTAATGTCTCATGAAATTGGCACCCCCTCGTTTCTTTTTTTCTTTAATGAAGTTTACAACGCATTGCTTTACTTCATTGAAACAGCCTTTATTTAACCCCCTGAATGCTTTCCGCGAGCTATTTACTTTTTTTAGACAATTCAAATCCACTCTCCAATTACACACATTACTCTCAGTCACACCGTACTTCCGAGCAGCTTGACAGTTGTTTGTTTGCACAACATAATTTGTCACAGTAATTTTTAAGTAGGCGCCGCAACCCTTTTGACATCCGTTTTTTAGTCATGCCTTGCTTTTCGACTGTATCCATTTCACAATTTTTAANAGGCGCCGCAACCCTTTTGACATCCGTTTTTTAGTCATGCCTTGCTTTTCGACTGTATCCATTTCACAATTTTTAATTCACTTTTACAATAACGATATGGTACTCTCGACTAAAAAAAAAAACACATGTTAGACACACTGCATAAACGAAGCACTCTACCACAGAACAGAGTATAAAAGCACATGGCACTGTGTAGTCAGCAGACGTGACAAAAATTGATCACTCGACGGCATGGCCAGTGGACTACTAGTGCTGTTGGTTCACGTTCCGCTGATTCGCTCACGCAGTGATCTTGCTAACATCTGACCTATTATTATCTGTGCTTCTGACTAGTTTACAAACAGCATTCTTCTATCTGGTAGATGTAAGTTCGTGATTATAGTGCAAACCCCCACTAAATTCGGTAAAAATCATTGCATTGTTTTTCGGTAAATACTGTGTTTCTTTCTACATGCACAAGCATACATGTGTTGACATACCCTTTTGCAATTTGGGAATGGTTGAACCTTAGAGGTTGCTTAATAACATGGCCAAATTTAGAGGTAGTCTGACTAGGTTCAATGACCTGGGTCTGCTGGTCGAAACCTTCATAAGCAGTTGTATCTTTATCACTCTTGAAACTATTGGCCCCATTATCCTCAACACAAGAAGGAAGAAATGAATAGTTAGGATTATGGTCTCTACTATGCTCTCTGTTCCTCCCAAAAATATGATCACCTGGNAAGAAGGAAGAAATGAATAGTTAGGATTATGGTCTCTACTATGCTCTCTGTTCCTCCCAAAAATATGATCACCTGGGGTAAGTATGTTTTATGACCTAGGTTCACTAAGTTGTTTACATATTTCTCCTTTTTTCCAAAAAGACAGGGTTTTTTTTTACAAAATAAACTTAGGCTAAGCATTCCGATCATAATAATTCTTTATATCTAATTGATATTCACGCATTTGCTTCAGATGCTCATCAAATCTAACCACCGTAGGTTTTAATTTTGTAGCAGAAATAAGTAATTTGGTTCTCAAATTGCAGTACTTTAACAGTTCAGCTGGAGATGGAAATTACCTTTAGGTGTATTTAGATAATTTAATAGGGTGAAATAAGGATTAGTTCGATCTTCAGCACATATCAATAACAATTTTTAACAGTACCTATACTCCTTTCAATCATCCTATTATATCTAGACAAATATGGAGATGTAACAATGTAATGGACGTCCCAGTCCTTAAAAAATGAATGTAAATCATGGCTGCTAAATGACGGCCCAACATTATTAACAACAGTGTGTGGAATACCATACCTGGGGAATATTGTTTTCAAATATTTAGTAATTGCAACACTGGTACTGTTAAGTAAATAAACAATAACATATTTAGAGTAGTAGTCACTCCATTAAATATGCCCCCCTGTCCTTTATATAAAATTTTTCTAAACCTAATTTTTTTTAAGAGTAATTCCCCATAAAGTGTAGTATAAGAGGTATCTTTGCCTGACTACCTTTACATTTGTCACAAACTTGGCAGTTATTCATGAACACTCTGATATCATTAGTGATGCCTAGCCAAAATACAGTATCCCTAGCATGTTGTTGACATTTGTTGATTCCCATATGTCCCTCATGAATTATCTTTAAATATCATGTCTCAACATTTTAGGTATTATAAGATGGAGACTTTGAAGACCAAACTTTCTCGTACTGTAATATCATATCTGTGTTTGTAGAAATGCTGAACTTCAGTCTCTACCAAGCTTATTTTGTCACACCAGGGGCAGCGGTGGCGTAGTGTCCAGGACGCTCGCCTCCCACCACAGCGATCCAGGTTCGATCCCCGGCGGGTTCACTCCCGGATTTTTGCATGTGGGAATTGTGCTGGACGATGCCGCTTGCCGGCGGGTTTTCTCGGAGTACTCCCGTTTTCCCCGCCCTTGCATTCCAGTGCCGTTCCATTCCAGGGTCTCATTTCTGTCATGCCCGGGGATGACGGTCACCTACGGGTCCCAGCTGGAAGGACCGTCAATCGGAGGGTGTTGCTTTGCCCTGGGTGCACTCCCCACACGCCATTATTATTATTTTTTTTGTCACGCCAGCCCTGTTGACAATATTGAATAACTTTTTGTTGAGTCTCATCTCTAAGAGTTTCATTCTCTATCAACTTCAATTTTTCATCCGAAACCACCAAACACTGAATAACTTAATTTATATGGGCTTCCAACTCACTCTCCATTACAGTAAAAGACTTATCTTCACTCATGGTGGAACGGGAGAGTATGTCAGCTATATACATGTGTTTACCAGGGACATAATTAAGGTTAATTGTATTTTGATGCAAGGATCAACCTTTGAAGCCTTCAAATAGTATGGATCAAGGCAAATATGCAATTTACCATTGGACTTTTCAACAATAGTCATTGATTTAGCTCACAAAATAAGTTCCTTTACCTTTGAGATAATCCTCAGTAGTTCCAATNAAGAAGGAAGAAATGAATAGTTAGGATTATGGTCTCTACTATGCTCTCTGTTCCTCCCAAAAATATGATCACCTGGAGTAAGTATGTTTTATGACCTAGGTTCACTAAGTTGTTTACATATTTCTCCTTTTTTCCAAAAAGACATAGGGTTTTTTTTTTCACAAAACAAACTTAGGCTAAGCATTCCGATCATAATAATTCTTTATATTTAATTGATATTCACGCATCTGCTTCAGATGCTCATCAAATCTAACCACCGTAGGTTTTAATTTTGTAGCAGAAATAAGTAATTTGGTTCTCAAATTGCAGTACATTAACAGTTCAGCTGGGGATGGAAATTACCTTTAGGTGTATTTAGATAATTTAATAGGGTGAAATAAAGATCAGTTCGATCTTCAGCACATATCAATAACAATTTTTAACAGTACCTATACTCCTTTCAATCATCCTATTAGATCTAGACAAATATGGAAATGTAACAATGTAATGGACGTCCCAGTTCTTAAAAAATGAATGTAAATCATGGCTGCTAAATGATGGCCCAACATTATTAACAACAGTGTGTGGAATACCATACCTGGGGAATATTGTTTTCAAATATTTAGTAATTTCAACACTGGTAAGTAAATAAACAATAACATATTTAGAGTAGTATTCACCCCATTAAATATGCCCCCCTGTCCTTTATATAAAATTTTTCTAAACCTAATTTTTTTTAAGGGTAATTCCCCATAAAGTGTAGTATAAGAGGTATCTTTGCCTGACTACCTTTACATTTGGGACAAACTTGGCAGTTATTCATGAACACTCTGATATCATTAGTGATGCCTGGCCAAAATACAGTATCCCTAGCATGTTGTTGACATTTGTTGATTCCCATATGTCCCTCATGAATTATCTTTAAATATCATGTCTCAACATTTTATGTATTATAAGATGGAGACTTTGAAGACCAAACTTTCTCGTACTGTAATATCATATCTGTGTTTGTAGAAATGCTGAACTTCAGTCTCTACCAAGCTTATTTTGTCACGCCAGGGGCAGCGGTGGCGTAGTGTCGAGGACGCTCGCCTCCCACCACAGCGATCCGGGTTCGATCCCCGGCGGGTTCACTCCCGGATTTTTGCATGTGGGAATTGTGCTGGACGATGCTGCTTGCCGGCGGGTTTTCTCGGAGTACTCCCGTTTCCCCGCCCTTGCATTCCAGTGCCGCTCCATTCTAGGGTCTCATTTCTGTCATGTCCAGGGATGACGGTCACGTACAGGTCCCAGCTGGAAGGACCGTCAATCGGAGGGTGTTGCCTTGCCCTGGGTGCACTCTCCACATGCCATTATAATTTTTTTTTTGTCACGCCAGCCCTGTTGACAATATTGAATAACTTTTTGTTGAGTCTCATCTCTAGAGTTTCATTCTCTATCAACTTCAATTTTTCATCCGAAACAACCAAACACTGAATAACTTAATTTATATGGGCTTCCAACTCACTCTCCATTACAGTAAAAGACTTATCCTCACTCATGGTGGAACGGGAGAGTATGTCAGCTGTATACATGTGTTTACCAGGGACATAATTAAGGTTAATTGTATTTTGATGCAAGGATCAACCTTTGAAGCCTTCAAATAGTATGGATTAAGGCAAATATGCAATTTACCATTGGATTTTTCAACAATAGTCATTGATTTAGCTCACAAAATAAGTTCCTTTACCTTTGAGATAATCCTCAGTAGTTCCAATCTATCCAATTCCTCTTTAAGTCTATCCACGAGTATAAATGGAATTTTCCTCTGGGGTTCAATCTTTGGCTCTTCATCAGGGTCCAATGTCATATGTACTGGTTTGGGCAAACATCCAATCCCTGTAAACACATATTCATATTTGACAATAAAATCAATATTTGACTATAGCGCCATTTTATTAAACTGCGGATTGAATTTAATTGGGTCTAATTTAACACATGTTTTGATACGTAACACATCTTTACAGTTAATCTCTAATACATGAAATAAAATTTTTTCAGTCGTTAAGTTGCCAAAGTCACACGGCAACTCTATCTGTAATTCACCACCACTAAAGGTAGACCATTTAAAAAGATTATTTGTTGACAACTGATCTTCATTGAGTGAGTTAGTAAAGAGATTTAGGGGCCCTTAACAGCGAGGTCTTGAGATTCGGTGAGGGTGATTGAGATGAATGGAGCAGCGCCGGAATGCAAGGACAGAGGAAACAGGAGATCCCCGAAAAAATCCGCCAACCAACGGCATTGTCCGGCTTGATTCCCACATGCAAAAATCCGGGAGTGAACCGGCCGGGGATTGAACCCGGTTAGCTTTGGTGGGAGGCGAACATGCTAACCGCTCAGCCACCGCAGCTCCAATGTTCATTGAGACCAAGTCGTTTCAATGTACCAACAGATAAGACATTTTCCTGGGCACCTGAGTCTAGCAAGAACAACACTGTTATGGCTTGAATGATTACATTAATGGACCATGATTTCACCGTAGTACCTAACGAGTAGATACTAGATATACAAATATTAGTCATCATTGTTATTCTGAACAGGATTAGTAAGTTTGTTGTCCCTATTAACCCTACTTCGACACATCCATTTAAAATGGTTCAATTTTTCACAGTTTAAACTTACCTGCCCATAACCGTGACACTTGCCATATTGATGTCGTAAGCCACAGTTACCACAGTTGCCATACTGTGAAGTGCTGCATGCCTGCTGGCGTCTTGCGTGGTTGCCCCATGATCTGCTTCGTCGACTAGAAGACTGCAATCCCAGGATGTTATGGTCCTGATGATTGTATTGGAACCTTTCTGCATTCTTCTATGTCTGATGGAGAGTCTTTGACACTTCCAAGGCTTTCTCCATATTGTAGAAGTTTTCTTGCAAAAGCTCCTGTCGTATTTTATTATAATGCAGCAATAGTCCACAAATAAACATACTTTTAATAATACGGTCCAGCAACTTGCCAAAATCACAGGATGTGCTGAGAATTTTTCAATCTCACAGAAAAGTCTTTGATCCTTTCACCATCCAGCTGCTGCCTAGAAAATAAATTATATCTTTCCATCGTTAAGTTTTTCTTCTGCAAACAATAGTCATGGAATTTACCAACAAGCTAGTCATGTTTGGCATGGTCAAGGTCGAAGCCAAATGAATTAAATACGACCAATGTTTGAAATTTAAGTTAATGTAATAAAAGGTAACGTGATGCNTTAATTAAATACGACAAATGCTTGAAATTTAAGGTAATGTAATAAAAGGTAACGTGATGCTGTTCTTGTTCCTTCTCCAAATCTTGTACGTGTATATAAATGGTATATTGCTGATACCATTGCTTCCTTGCATCAGCGAGGTTAGATTCCATCAAATTCAGGTGTTGAAGTGCCCCATTCAAATGTAGAACAGCCAATTTGCTTCCAGGTCTAGATGTAGGCTGCTCGGTGCTGTTGGGCATCTTTGGACAAAAAGTCAACACTCTAAGAAATGATACAGATGAGTCATTGAAAACATTAATGTAGACAGGCAATCACCGCTGCCATCATGTTAAAAAGTTACGTATGTAAGTTACGATGTTTGGTAAGGATGGACGATGAAGCAACAGGAAAAACCATCTCAACCCATGCCAGTCACACTAATTTATTTAATACTTCCAAAAGGTTAATAACAAATACAATGAATATATACATCACAAAGATATAACACTCAATGTTAAAAATCTATATCTCTTAGATACAATACTTAATATTACAACAAAAGTGAATATTACATAAAAATTGTAAAAAAACAAGCTGTTCGAATACTCACCGGAAATATTTTGCGAGGAGATTCCTTATGGAAAATGAGGTAGACATATGCAATACAACTTATAGCCTAGCTCAATTCCCAAGGGAGATATATGCTCTTGAAAATCAAGTTTAGAAATTGAATTTTTGCAAAATATCAGAAACTGTGTGGAATTAAGCTACGATACTCTAGAAAATGTTCCGTGTTATTGAGATATTCAACCTATAAAAAAACCCGGCATTAATAACTGCAGCTTTCATAAAAATAATAGTGGTGGCTACCCTCAAATTACGTACAATTTTTTTACCTTCAAGTTTTATTGAAATCTTGTGCCATTTTTTTTGAGCAGTATGTTCTACTCAACAAAAAAAGGTCCTCTTGTTGAAAGTGCCTAGGACCCACTGTTTCCTTTTAAAAGGCTCACAAAGTGTTCAACTGTGNTTTCTTCTGCAAACAATAGTCATGGAATTTACCAACAAGCTAGTCATGTTTGGCATGGTCAAGGTCGAAGCCAAATGAATTAAATACGACCAATGTTTGAAATTTAAGTTAATGTAATAAAAGGTAACGTGATGCTGTTCTTGTTCCTTCTCCAAATCTTGTACGTGTATATAAATGGTATATTGCTGATACCATTGCTTCCTTGCATCAGCGAGGTTAGATTCCATCAAATTCAGGCATTGAAGTGCCCCATTCAAATGTAGAACAGCCAATTTGCTTCCAGGTCTAGATGTAGGCTGCTCGGTGCTGTTGGGCATCTTTGGACAAAAAGTCAACACTCTAAGAAATGATACAGATGAGTCATTGAAAACATTAATGTAGACAGGCAATCACCGCTGCCATCATGTTAAAAAGTTACGTATGTAAGTTACGATGTTTGGTAAGGATGGACGATGAAGCAACAGGAAAAACCATCTCAACCCATGCCAGTCACACTAATTTATTTAATACTTCCAAAAGGTTAATAACAAATACAACGAATATATACATCACAAAGATATAACACTCAATGTTAAAAATCTATATCTCTTAGATACAATACTTAATATTACAACAAAAGTGAATATTACATAAAAATTGTAAAAAAAACAGGCTGTTCGAATACTCACCGGAAATATTTTGCGAGGAGATTCCTTATGGAAAATGAGGTAGACATATGCAATACAACTTATAGCCTAGTTCAATTCCCAAGGGAGATAAACGCTCTTGAAAATCAAGTTTAGAAATTGAATTTTTGCAAAATATCAGAAACTGTGTGGAATTAAGCTACAATACTCTAGAAAATGTTCCGTGTTATTGAGATCTTCAACCTATAAAAAAACCCGGCATTAATAACTGCCACTTTCATAAAAATAATAGGGGTGGCTACCCTCAAATTACGTACAATTTTTTTACCTTCAAGTTTTATTGAAATCTTGTGCCATTTTTTTTGAGCAGTATGTTCTACTCAACAAAAAAAGGTCCTCTTGTTGAAAGTGCCTAGGACCCACTGTTTCCTTTTAAAAGGCTCACAAAGTGTTCAACTGTGATGTTACGCCTGGCATGTAGGCAATACTTCACATGTGTAGATGAACAAATCATAAGCAACTGACATTGGGCCAACTATTCCCGAAAGCACAAGTGAAACGAGATAGACGGTGTGTGCTGGGTTTACATGTGTGTAGGACGGCACTGTAGACAGTATGTCGATGTTTACGTGGTAGGAATTAGTCAACATGCATTGATTTATGGTGTGGCTGGCTGCAGTGGTCTAGAAACAGTTACACTGAGTATCATACTAATTAATGCAGTATTTGTACTTGCTGACTCATGTGAACCTTTATTAAACATGATGATAGCTACAAAACACACTTATTCATATGCTCTACACGTTTGTGTCTCATAAGTACATTTCTCACTTACGTCCACTTAACTTTAGACGGACAGATGTCGGTTGCATATGATATTACATCTGCGGTCCTAGTATTGCCTACATGTCAGGCATTGTATCATCACAGCTGAAAACTTTTTGAGCCTTTTAAAAGGAAACAGTGGGTCCTAGGCACATGCAGCAAGAGGACCTGTTTTGTTAGGTAGAACATACTGCTCAAAAAACGACACAAAATTTCAATAAAACTTGAAGGTAAAAAAATTGTACGTAATTAGAGGGTGGCCACCCCTATTATTTTTATGAAAGCGGCAGTTCTTAATGTTAGGTTTTTTATAGGTTGAAGATCTCAATAACACGGAACATTTTCCAGAGTATCGTAGTTTAATTGCACACCGTTTCTGATATTTTGTTTTATGTAGCAGCATTAGTCACTTCACACAAAGTTTCCTGTCGCCGTGTAGTCCAATAATGTGGCGGCCATTCTTAGGTTTATTTCTACCTCAGTACGTGGTACGTGAGGAGGGTAGTCCCCTTCAGTCAGCGTCCGAATGGTGGAGGTGGGCCTGTCAGTACTGGTGGTGGTGGCTCACTTGACACCTTGTTCCCGTTGTTTCCCTGTGTCGCAGNGGTGGAGGTGGGCCTGTCAGTACTGGTGGTGGTGGCTCACTTGACACCTTGTTCCCGTTGTTTCCCTGTGTCGCAGAGCAGTCTTTGGTCTCTGCTATGCGGGGTGCCAGGCTATTGCTCTTCTGGTTTTGTTCCATGTTCCCACCTCTCGGGGTTATACACTCAGCCTGCTTGACAGGGCAATCTCGGTTAAAATGGTGTCCCGGACAAAACCAGCAACGGGGTAATGTAGTTGTAGCTGGAGTATGGTCATTACGCCCTTCGGTTGGCATGGGGTCTTCCTTTGATTTTGTGGGTTTAGGTTGGTCCAAGGCCGCTTGTATCTTGTTATTCTTCTCTGTCTCTCTGTGCCATTCGACCAGTTTGTCCACAGTCTGCGGTCGGGGAATCTGGAGAAGATTCCATACATTCAGGAGTAACATCTGGGTGATAGCTTGGGCGCATCCCTCCTCACTACCTTTGGGCATGATGCAGTTATACATTTGGACCTTTTGCCTTATAAAAATGTCTATCTCAACGTCGGCAGTCTAGCAGCGACTGTGAAATTCTATGGTTAAGCGGGCTAGTACTTCCTCCCCTGAGAATTGCGCAGCCAGCCTACTGCTCAATCGTTCCCATTCTGTTACAAATTCCCTGTACCGGTTCCACCTATTCAAGGGCCTTACCAGACATCTGCTTACGGATTCGGGCCACCCACTGCTTAACAGGCATTCTACTGGCTCGGAACTCTCTTTTGCACTCCTGGGGGAATGCTACTGGGTCTTCGTGCAGGCAACCTGCGAACTCTGGAAGTTACGGCATGTTGAGGCTTCGGACAGACACCCCACTAAAGGGCCCAGGATTACTTGGTTGATATTCTTGTGCCCTACNTACGGCATGTTGAGGCTTCGGACAGACACCCCACTAAAGGGCCCAGGATTACTTGGTTGATATTCTTGTGCCCTACGACACACCTCTTACTGGTACCCTAGCCCGGCTCGGGTAATCCTTTCATCCGGCCATCCTATGCAGACGTGGTGAAAGGTTTGGGAGCATGTGTTGATGCCGCGTCCTTCACAGCTAAACCAGTTGAATTGGATCACCTGCCGNCGTGGTGAAAGGTTTGGGAGCATGTGTTGATGCCGCGTCCTTCACAGCTAAACCAGTTGAATTGGATCACCTGCCGCAACCGGCAAGCTTCACTCCTGTACTCTAAGCCGTCTGTAAACCTAGGCTCATAATTCCATCCTAGGTATATGTAGTGATACCGGGCTTGGTAGTGTGCATACTGGATAAATTACTGGCCTTCCCCAGGGCAGGTGGTTTGGTGGCACCTTTAATAAACGGCATCCCCAGGCTTGGAGTTAAGAGCGGCGGCCTCACCTAGGTTGATTGAATTCTCCCCTCCTTCGGACGTGGTTGGGGTTCAGTTGAGTGCCACAGCGCGTTTCGAGACTTCCTGAGTCTCGTACTAGTTGTTGCTGATGTTAACACGGCCTGTTCTGTTAACTCATGTTCGTGCTGACCTGGTTCTGCCCTTCTAATGCAGTTAATTAGCTATGGCTCCACGTTGGGTGCCATGAAAAATCCTTTAACCCTTGATGCGTGATGGCCAGGGAAAAGAGACGTCATGCCAAAATGTTTTTTTTTNGTGCCATGAAAAATCCTTTAACCCTTGATGCGTGATGGCCAGGGAAAAGAGACGTCATGCCAAAATGTTTTTTTTTTACGTGAAGTCAGGCATGCAGGCTTGGGGCGGTTCTATTGTGGAGGCATCGGAATAATGTCACTGATCCCTTGAAAAGGGTAGGGCGAGTAGGCCACCTGCTGGGCACAAAATCTGCGATTGCAAGGTGCTGCCTCTGGGTGTCTGGAGTAAGGGCTATCGCCGGTTTACCAGTGCTGCGTACTCCCCGGCAGTCGAGGGCTCTGCTTGGTCTGCTGTCGCTGTGATGGCTTCTGCAGGAGCTGGTTGGCTGGGGTGGTGCCCCACATCAGGTCTCGTGGCAGATGATCGGACGTGCTGGCAGGAACAANCAGGAGCTGGTTGGCTGGGGTGGTGCCCCACGTCAGGTCCCGTGGCAAACAGTCGGACAAGCTGGCAGGAACAGTGCTGGCTGTCTTCGGCGGCTCTGCCAACAGTGTCGTGGTGGGCTGGTCTGCTGCTTGTTCTACCCCAGAGGTAGTGGAGTGCTGCGGCACAGCAATTCTACTTCAGGGTGGGCAGCTACGGGAATTCTAATAAGGAGGCCAAAGAGGTTGGAAGGAAGGTTAGTGAAGTGAGGCTTCACNGGCCAAAGAGGTTGGAAGGAAGGTTAGTGAAGTGAGGCTTCACTAGTTGGCGGGTGTACTGTGCTCTTTTCTGCGAGGGCAAACAGCTGAAGGCTGGTGTGGGTTGAATGTGAAAGGACAGCAGCTATCTTCCTGGCATTCCACCTGCTCAGTCATCTGCGGGTGAATGGCAGAAGTGTGAAGGTTCTAACGTTCACCGCTAAGGAGTGTGGCAGACAGCAATCCTCTTGCTATTGTGTATACCAGAAGTGCCTGAGTCAGTCCTTGGCAGGCCTGGCACCCCCTTCGGTGACTATACGCTCTGGGGGGAGTGGGTTAGCTAACTTGGGTGGCCCAGATGCTTCGTCATGTGTCTTTCTAGTGGTTGTGGCTTTACCGTACATGTGTCCCAAGCACTGGGGTACCTGTTTCATAGTATGGGTGGCCATCGAATCTGTAATGTGTGCGACATACGCGCAGTCCTGGTTAGGGGCTGTCTGCAGTCCTACTCTAGGTCTGTAAAACAGTTGCCAAATACATGGTTCCCTGCCACTCCATTACAGGATGACTGTTACCAGGTTTGGGAAAGGGTACACGTTCACTCTAGAGCAAGGAAACAGAAGTAAGCTGGAATATGTTGTAACATTGCGGTTTTTAGGTGTTATGTTTATCGTTGGTCAGTGACATTTTAATCAGATATGATTATGGAATACTTGCTTATGTTGTCACTTCATTTAATATAATTTCCAAATAATGCTTTATTATATAAGTTAAACAAAATGCAGTATAATTTTTGGTTAATTTAATAGTTTGACATAGAGATCATGTNACATACGCGCAGTCCTGGTTAGGGGCTGTCTGCAGTCCTACTCTAGGTCTGTAAAACAGTTGCCAAATACATGGTTTCCTGCCACTCCATTACAGGATGACTGTTACCAGGTTTGGGAAAGGGTACACGTTCACTCTAGAGCAAGGAAACAGAAGTAAGCTGGAATATGTTGTAACATTGCGGTTTTTAGGTGTTATGTTTATCGTTGGTCAGCGACATTTTAATCAGATATGATTATGGAATACTTGCTTATGTTGTCACTTCATTTAATATAATTTCCAAATTATGCTTTATTATATAAGTTAAACAAAATGCAGTATAATTTTTGGTTAATTTAATAGTTTGACATAGAGATCATGTGTAGGTATATTTCAATTGTTTCTAAATGTTATACAGTATTATAATTTTGTTTGTTAGTATTCATTATTCCCTAGAGGGGAGGAAGTATTGAATGTTTATTAAAAAAAAAGTACAAAAGAAAATTATCCTGGTTGTCTCTTGTCTTGTTATCGCTGATTGGTGGAGAGATGTTGTGTGGTTAGATGACAGCCAATCGGAGGGCAGGTAACAACATAAGTAAGGCCGAAGTAAAATCAAACAATATTTTCTAGCAGATCTATTACCAATTCAGTCAATGATGGGCGCGTGTATTAAGATTAAAAGAAATGTGATTTTCTAAAGTAATGATGAAAAGGATGAAGAAATTATATAATTGCAGCATCCAGAAAATGAAAAACTAGTAATAATTATTGAATTTTAATTTTTTTTTTGAAGAATTAAGGAATAATTGTATATTTTTTATGAGAAGACGAATGTAATAATAAAATTGGTAAAAGGAATTTTGGCTTGCTAATTCCACATAATTTCTTCACATCTGATTCTACTGAAACGTAACAACCAGCGCCCAACGTATTAATTGTATTGTGATTCTACTGAAATGTTACAACGTGTTTTGTTCTATCAAGGTTATTCGGAAAGTAAGGTCCGATTTCTTATAAAACATAAACCATCACAGATTTTTTCAAAAAACTTAATTTAATTTCTTACATGTTTCTCTATTTTTCTACGTAGTTTCCATATTTGTTTAAACATTTGTCATAACGTTCTACAAGCTTTTGTATGCCTAAGTCGTAGACGTCTGCCGCCTGTGAGGATAACCAGTCTGTAACAGCTTCTTTCACTTTTCATCTTCTCTAAAAATTGATCACCTTCCTTATGATATCTGTCCAAAAAATCAAGAGCACAAGCCATTATTTTCATTTGGTGTTCTTCAGTGAGTAGCCTGGGAACCCAACGTGCGCACAATTTGTGAAATTGCAGATTTTCAGAGACAATTTTGTGCAAAGTTGTTCTACCCACATTCGGAAATTCCAATGCTAAAGTAGAAATTGTGAATCGCCGGTATTCACAAATCTTTTCGTCCGCGGCTTTCACCAAATCTTCTGTGATCACTGATGGTCGGCCTGATCGCGGTTCATTATGGACATTTTCCCATCCGTCCTTGGAAGCTCTCACCCACTTACGCACTTTGCTGTCACCCATCGCATTGGGGCCATACACTTGACTTATCTGTCTATGAACTTCCTGCTGAAACGTTCCTTGCTATCAAAAACAGAATCACTGACCGTATTTCACAGTCGGTGGGCTGATAAATTGTTTTAAACATTTTGAACTGACACTGTAAACAGCACACTGCAACAATACCAATGCAAATGGCGTTTTTTGACGAGCAAGGCATGCCGGAAGTCGGTGCGCATGTGCGTTACAATGTTTGCGCGACATTCGATTAGCTACGGCGATTCGGACCTTACTTTCCGAATAACCCTCGTAATTTCTCATACAGTCGACTGAATTCTCTATTACTGCTGTATCAAGGTTCATAAGATGGACAATCCATCATCTTGGTTTTTTTTATGACAATAAACAACACTTGGCCGTAGTATTATATACACAAATACACTTACATTACTTAGACAAAGACACCCTGACAACTTCTGTAGCAACTGTGCTTCGTGATTATAGCTTTGGGCAGTTGTGTGTGTACATTGAACAGTGCTTCACTTCACCGACCATGCTGCTCGTTATGCTGATTACCTCTAGACTATAAACACTGAACACACTGCACTCTCCTCTCCTCTACACCACTTGATGGGCACTGTGGCTGAGCGGTTAGACTGCTCGTCTCCCACCAAGGCGAACCAGGTTTAATCCCTGATCCCTGACCGGTTCACTTCACAAGTGGAAATCATTCCGGACTATGCCACTGGTCGGCAGGCTTTCTCAGGGTTCTCCAGTTTCCATCGCCCTTTCATTCTGGTGCTGCTCCATACTCACCTCACTTCACCCTCATTGGCTCTCAAGAACTCGATGTTAAAAGCCACCAAAATCTTTTCACTCAGTCATTCTGCACCACTCTACCCACCACTCCACTATAAATGCAGAATAAGGTATTCCAAGTTTCAGTGGGCAATTTTATACGTCTGCAAATTACAATTATTAGAGACACAGGAGGCAATTAGTGTTTTGTGTAATCATACACAAAATAAAATATGAATGCACGTCATGTGAAAGTACTTAAAAATGAAAACATTTACCTCTAATCTACTTGTAAAATTTTTTTAGCAATAAGTTTTTTGGCATTTGAAGAAGAAACTTATTGCTCTGTGTTAGGCGAAATAATTTGTATTATACAGAGGTGACAAAATTCATGGGATAGCAATATGCATATATACATATGGCGGTAGTATCGCGTACAAAATGTATAAATGGGCAGTGCATTGGTTGGGCTTTCATTTGTAGTCGAGTGATTCATGTGAAAATATTTCTGACGTGATTATGGCCGCACGATGGGAATTCACAGACTTTGAATGTGGAATGGTAGTTGGAGCTAGATGCATGGGATATTCCATTTTGGAAATGATTAGGAAATTCAACATTCCGAGATCCACAGTGTCAAGAGTGTGCCGAGAATACGTAATTTCGTGCATAACCTCCCACCATGGTCAACACAGTGGCCGACCGCCTGCACTTAATGACTGAGACTAACGATGTGTGCGCAGAATGGTCAGTGTTAAAAGACAAGCAACACTGCTTGAAATAACCGCAGGAATCAATGTGGGACGTATGATGGACGTGTCCGTTAGGACAGTGCGGCGAACTTTGGCTGTACTGGGCTATGCCAGCAGAAGACCGACTCGAGTGCCTTTACTAAAAGAACGACATCGCCTGCAGTGCTTCTCCTGGGCTCATGACCATATCGGTTGGACCCTAGACGACTGGAAAACCGTGGCTCGGTCAGAGGAGTCCCGATTTCAGTTGGTAGGGTTCGAGTGTGGTGCAGACCCCACGAATCCATGGACCCAAGTTGTCAACAAGGAACTGTGTAAGCTGGTGGTGGCTCCATAATGGTGTGGTATGTTTTTACATGGAATGGACTGGGTCCTCTGGTCCAACTGAACCAATTATTGACTGGAAAGGGTTATGTTCAGCTAATTTGGAGACTACTTGCAGCCATTCATGGACTTTATGTACCCAAACAACGATGGAATTTTTATGGATGACAATGTGCCATGTCACCGGGCCACAACTGTTCGTGATTGGTTTGAAGAACATTCTGGACAATTCCAGCGAATGATTTGGCCACCAAGATCGCCCGACATGAATCCCATCGAACATTTATGGGACATAATCGAGAAGTCAGTTTGTGCACAAACTCCTGCACCTGCAACACTTTCGCAATTATGGACGTCTATAGAGGCAGCATGGCTCAATATTTCTGCCGGGGACTTCCAACGACTTGTTGAGTCCATGCCACGTCGAGTTGCTGCACTTCGCCGGGCAAAAGGAGGTCCGACACAATATTAGGAGGTATCCCATGACTTTTGTCGCCTCAGTGTGTGTGTGTCTATATATATATATATGCACTCTAATGAAGCTTATGACTGGCAATAATTCAATCCATGCTGGCATTTTAATGTATATCAGAATGACAATGTGTTATTACTGTAATTAGGAAAATAAAGACAATGCTCAGTCCTTATGTAGCCATGTTACATGGAAAAATGAAATCTAATTTGGGCATTGGAATAATTGAACACAGAGTAATGGTGTAATTCATTATAGTACATTGAAATTATTTTGAATATTTATGTTGTTCACTACATTATTTTTTTTTACTTAGTAAATACATTAGATTTTCTTTTTCTGAGCAGTGGTTTGTAAACATGTGTAGGTCATGTAGCATTTTTTACATTTGACATGGAGGGGAAGGTTACACAGTGGGCAGAAAGAAGTAACTACACAAGGTCTTCAAAAGTGCTTAATTAACCATGAGCATCTCGTATTTCTACAAGCGAATCAGTTGTGTAGTTTGGCACATTTAGCTTTAGTAAACAGCACCTTCTAATGCAGTAGACTGTCTCCATGTCAACTTTACTGCTCTAGACACATGTGTAGGCTGGTATGTTGAGAAATGTATACCTTTTTCCTAGTAATTTCTTCATCTACAGTGTTACAAATTTTTTTTGTATTGTTCCACAAGCTGCTCAAAATGAGTGTTTTACAGTGCTGCTCCTTGAAATGTTTTCAGTGAACATGTTCCAGAAAAAGAAATATTGTATGTTGTCATGGAAAAAGGAGACACAGATCTGTCAAGGCTGATTCGAGATTCATCTAGGAAAAGAACAAATTTGTCTGTTCCAATGATAGTGTATTATTGGACTGAAATGCTGAATGCTGTCAAATGCATCCATGATCATGGTAAGAACATTAATTAATTTATTTTAATTTATGTCTGTTCAATAGTGTTGGTTTCAATTTCTGAAGTTTTTACATATTTTTACATTAAAAAAACTTATTTAAAATTAGTTTTTTATTCTCACCAGAAGATGGAATAGAATTGTCATGTTGTTATAGTTGGGTATCAGCTGCCCTGATGCTTTGTCCTGTTTCTCCTGCTTCTCCGAGCTTCTTAGTGAGCCTGGAGAATGTATCTGATCATCTTTGCTGAGGATTTCCCTTCAGCACTTAGTCAAAATGCTCAGATGTNTAGTGAGCCTGGAGAATGTATCTGATCATCTTTGCTGAGGATTTCCCTTCAGCACTTAGTCAAAATGCTCAGATGTTGCTTCTTATGACCTTTTATTATATGTAACCTGGGTAACTGATTGTTGCGGTCTGTGTCCACCTGTATCAGCTGTGTGATTCACAGTATCAGATCTTTAGATTTTTGGCTGCAGGCTACTCAATTGGAAAATAAGTACTAGAGAATTAATGGATAATAAGTACTATTGGATACTCTGCTGCTATCAAGATATGCAGGCCAGCCCCTTTAATAGGCCAGAATTGTACCTGGGTTTGTGCTCAGATCTGCTCCTTGTTCTCTGTGTCATGTCTTCTCAGCTTCTTCCAGCTCTGCATTCATTTGGGAATCAGTGCTACCACCTCCAGGATTACTGGGCCTTAGATATCCTGTTAGAGCACGNATTACTGGGCCTTAGATATCCTGTTAAAGCACTGCCTCTCATTGTCAGCAGGTGAGCCCATCTAGTATGGATTGTTTGGTATGTTTACCAGTTATTGGCCACCACAAGAGCTCACTGCAGCTTCAAACTAAATGATTTAAACAAATGATCACAAAATCAGAGTTATTGACCAGCCCCCAAATCCAACCATGTCATTGTGGACACTTATTCTAGTTGACGTTCTTTTAACGCGTTACGACCACAACCACATGTTCCCTTCCATATCTTAGTAGCTCACCTTTTTCTTACCAGGTTCCACTGCATTTCCTTTTTCTAAATCATTGTTTCAGGCCAGGCTGGCAACTCCTTTTTAATGAAGGTCTACATTTGTTGGTTAGTGCTGCTTTGAATTGTAACCATGTGTGGTGCTCCTTATTCTNCTCCTTTTTAATGAAGGTCTACATTTGTTGGTTAGTGCTGCTTTGAATTGTAACCATGTGTGGTGCTCCTTATTCTGGTGAGAATCTAGTGAATCCTTCTTACTAGCCCATCACAAGTCTAGTTGTGGTACCTATTTCCATGCGCACATACACTCGCACAGCACCACCGACATCACCCTTGCGAAAGGAGTTGTAGTGGACTAGCTCATCAGCCTGGTCTTACTGGGCTAATGTGCTACCTTCCAACCTCCAGTTTTGGTGAGACTCTCGATTTTGAAAATAGTCTCTTGCCCTCCAGATGTTTTATAATTTTATCCCAATTTTCACATTATGTCAGAACAAGGAAAATAATTTTGATATCCATCTGTTTGATTGGTGATTTGTATAGAGTAAATATGAAATCGTAAATTTAATCAATATATTCAGTTTCAAGCTGTACCTCAGAGATAACATTGTATGTTTACAATGTCAACCAATACACCGAAGGAAAGCTCAAATGGAGGTAGGAACCCTTCACATTGTAATAATACCGAATAACGTACACCACCTAAACGAACTGGTAAATTATGTAGTATGCAACATTCTCAATACCTTAACCCTCTGTCTAACAAACGTGTCACAGAATAACATGCCAAAACCTACTAAACAGCATATTATGACACCTAACAAAATGGAATGTGACCGCACTGTACATCCAGCAGTTAAATGAAAGAGAACAATGAATAAAACAAGTATAATAGACAAGAACACCAACACAGCAGTATGCCTTGTATAACTCAATCAAATTCCGATGAAATTACGACGGCAAATGGATCTCATTCCTGTATGACAGATATTGATTGAAACACTTAATAGGCACGCATTGAACCCAGCATGTCTACACACCACGAGTCCAACACCATCACCATCACCATCACCATCACCACCACAGCCATAACCATTAGTAGAATAAAAATCCACACTTCACTGTACATTGCATGGATTCTGCAAGTTGACCTGGCAAAGTATACAAACTCAGAAATGACATACTTGGTTCTGCTTTACGATGAAGGTAAAGGTAATGCACGAGCTGCTGTACGATTGTACCATGAGAGGATTCCAGCGCGATGGCAACATCATCACAAGACCTTGATAACTATCACTCAGAAAATGTGTGAAACAGGCACATTTAAGGCAAAGGTGGGTCTGGTCACCCGATGAATGTCCTTTCACCAAATGTGGAAGTAGTACTAAATGTTGTGGAGGATAACCCATCAACAAGCACCCACACCATTGTGCATGGAACGGTTGTGTTCCATTCTATTGTATGGCATGTTATGCATGAGCAGCAGCTGCATGCCTACCACGTGCGGAAGGTGCAGGCATTATGATCAGCAAAGTTCGCTCCTTGATGCGAGTTTTTGCAGTNCTGCATGCCTACCACGTGCGGAAGGTGCAGGCATTATGATCAGCAAAGTTCGCTCCTTGATGCGAGTTTTTGCAGTTGTTTCTGCAACAGTGCACAATATTTACTAATTTTACTTCCATTGTATTGTTTGCTGATGAAGCGATATTCACGACAAATGGTTTATTGTAATTTCAGGAACAGGCACATGTGGAACGACACTAATCCTCATGCAACTGCTATCACTGTCAACCAGCACAGATTTTTTGTGAANGGAACAGGCACATGTGGAACGACACTAATCCTCATGCAACTGCTATCACTGTCAACCAGCACAGATTTTTTGTGAACGTTTGGGCAGGCATTGTGGGTGATCATCTCATTGGGCTGTACTTAATGCCGCAATGAATGACTGGGCAAATGTACTACCAAGTCCTGCAATTACATTGCCAGATTTCCTCGAGGATGTGTTGCTAGCGGTCCGGCAACGTATGTGGTTTCAACATGACTGTGCCCCTCCACATTCTACAAGAGCTTGACGCTAAGCCACCTGTCAGGGCGCCAATTTAACTTGACGGGGTTGGGCTCCACGTTGGGGAAGCCAATTTAACTTCTGCGATAAACCAACCCCTTCGGTTACATTGAAGCGCTTTACCCCACCTGTGGATAATACAGGGTGACTTATAGTTTCGTAGTTAATTCCTCCAGGCATATACCATAAGGTGCCTAGAAAGTTGAGGGGTTTTCAATAAGGTAGTCTTTTGCTGTTTCATTTTGAAGGACGAATATATTNCTTGACGGGGTTGGGCTCCACGTTGGGGAAGCCAATTTAACTTGACGCTATTTGGTTGGGGAAGCCAATGTAACTTACGCTTTACCCCACCTGTGGAGGATACAGGGTGACTTATAGCATCGTAGTTAATTCCTCCAGGCATAGACTATAAGGTGCCTAGAAGGCTGAGGGGTTTTCAATAAGGTAGTCTTTTGNGGGGGGGGGGGGTTGTGGGACAGCGCCGCTCTAATACGCCTAATGCGTCACACGTCAAGTTGTATTTCATCACCTCTACATGGTATTTCCAGCACAGTGGATTGGAAAAGATGGGCCTGTTGCGTGGCCAGCATGGTGTACCGACCTTAATCCGCTTTTTTTTTTCCTGCGGGGTTTCATCAACGCTCTGGTGTACAAGAAACCTATTGCATTGGAGAAAAATGCGTAGGCCAAGGTTATGTATGCCTGTAACAAGAGAGTGCTCTGAGAACTCACACAGAGGTGGGACTGAATGAACATGCAATAAATATTTTATTGTAAATATTGAAACTGTCAAATGTGGATGTATAATTTATAAAATAATTGAAAAGGTTTTGATACATGGTCTTTTGGGTTTGTTTCTTAACTATTTAATTACATTAATTTCTTTGAGGTAATTGTAAATTGTATTGATTGAATTCATTAATTGTAAACAGCAAGTGATATCAATTTATTGTGATAATTTGGGTCGAGAGAATTTTGTTTTTAGTTATTGTAAATAAAACTAGGAAATTACAATTAACTCTTTTATTTAATTAAAACCTCCATNGAGAATTTTGTTTTTAGTTATTGTAAATAAAACTAGGAAATTACAATTAACTCTTTTATTTAATTAAAACCTCCATCTCTTAACAAACTTGGTTCAGCCCACTGACTTTTGAGAAATTGTAACACTAGTGTCAGAAGTGGGATGGAGGCATTTTATTTAAGAAAAAAAATTGTAATTAAGATCACAATATAATATTAACCAGTAAGATAATTTTGTAAATATAATCTTAGTTGTACTAATAGACCCAGGAATTATTTANGAGAATTTTGTTTTTAGTTATTGTAAATAAAACTAGGAAATTACAATTAACTCTTTTATTTAATTAAAACCTCCATTTCTTAACAAACTTGGTTCAGCCCACTGACTTTTGAGAAATTGTAACACTAGTGTCAGAAGTGGGATGGAGGCATTTTATTTAAGAAAAAAAATTGTAATTAAGATTACAATATAATATTAACCAGTAAGATAATTTTGTAAATATAATCTTAGTTGTACTAATAGACCCAGGAATTATTTANTACAATATAATATTAACCAGTAAGATAATTTTGTAAATATAATCTTAGTTGTACTAATAGACCCAGGAATTATTTAGAAAGTTGTGGATTCTAACTAGGAAAATATCACCAGATATGGAAGCACTCCGCTCTTTAATTGAAGGACTAAGTGGCCAAACCAGTAATATAAATAGTCAGATTTGTAGTGTTAGGGAATCTGTAAATAGTATAGATGAAAATGTAAATAGTAAAGTAGATAGTGTTAGTGAACTGGTAGACAGGAAAATAGACAGTGTTAGCGAAGTGGTGGACAGGTAAGTAGACAGTGTGAATAAAAATGTTGATAGAAAAATAGACAGTGTGAACGAAAATGTGGACCGAAAGATAGTTTATAAAGAGTTAGTAAATAATCAAATAGACTGTGTAGGCAAGGAAATTGAAAGTGTGAATGAAAAAATTAATGCTGTCGAGAGTAAGATGGACCAGGAGGTGAGCACCCTCAAGAAGGAATGGCAGGAATTCTTGCAGCAGTGAAGAAAATATGCAGCGGCTAAGGAGGAGCTGAAATCGACACCCCACTGTGCCGGCGAATGTGGGCAGCGAAGAGAAGGTGGTGGTCGCCGCCAATACAGCCACCATAAGAGAGGACCAGCAATTCTGCAGTATGGGTATGCCTCAGTCAGGGGTGGGTAAAGGCGTCACAATAAAGCCCACCCCCTACAATGGACAGACACTTTGGTGCGAATACTGGCACCAGTTTGAGATTGTTGCCGCCCTGAATGGTTGGCTGAAGAGCAGTGGGTGTACTACTTGGCCGCTGTACTGAGGAGACCTGCACTGAGCATACTGCAGTCCCTGCCAGAACACATTGGCTGGAGTACTGCACATTAGTGTCCGCCTTCGAGCTGCGATTTGGTGACTATTACGTGCAACATGCCCACCATGCCCAACTTCAAAGCCACATACAGTGACCANACTGCACATTAGTGTCCGCCTTCGAGCTGCGATTTGGTGACTATTACGTGCAACATGCCCACCATGCCCAACTTCAAAGCCACATACAGTGACCAGGGGAAACACTGCAATAACTGTGGCAGGACATCATGAAGCTGTCACACCTGTCTGTGGAAGGGTGCTACGAGAAGTGCNCACATACAGTGACCAGGGGAAACACTGCAATAACTGTGGCAGGACATCATGAAGCTGTCACACCTGTCTGTGGAAGGGTGCTACGAGAAGGCACAGTCAACTTTTTCGTGGATGCTATTGCTGATGCAGATGTGCGCTGAGCTGTACGCCTTGCATCTCCACACAGTATGCAGAATGCCTTGACCCGAGCATTGGAGGTGGAATCAGCGAAGCAGGAGCCAATGTTCCGACATGCAGTACAGTCAGCTACCTCGTGCAATGATGACGATGGGGGTAGTATCCTGGACGTCTTGAGGAAGTTGGAGACCACAATGAAATATATTGCTTCCAGAGTCTATGCTATTTCCTAGTCGCCTCCAACGCAGTTTTTGTCCACCTAAGCATTGGGAATGTTGGGAGTGTGGCCAGACAGGACACTTCAGAGTCTACTGCCCACAAAGGAACTGCCTGACTCGGCAGCCAGACGTGATTACAACTGAGAACTTGTTGAGAAAACTGGAGACAGCGATAGGGGAACTTCTGAACTCTGTAGAGGCAGCGACACCTGTCTCTCGTTGATGGAGGGGCTGAGAGTGCTGGAACTGTGGAAAAGAGGGACACTTATGGGCTTGGTGTCCAGGAATGCCACCTGTGACTAGTCATCGAGGAACTGACCAAAGGTCAGCCGCACCAACAATTGGAACTGACAGCCACAGTAATGCCTATCCAAATCACAGGCCCATCGAAACNGCCAAAGGTCAGCCGCACCAACAATTGGAACTGACAGCCACAGTAATGCCTATCCAAATCACAGGCCCATCGAAACTACAGGCAACATCTTATCTGAGGGAACGAAGAAAGATCGCTATATGGTGGTATGAAAAACAATGATACTGGAGTCGAACCGTCTAAGAAGTCACCCTGCAGTTAACACAGGTAAGGAGATGAGAGAAGTCCAGTTAACAGATCAAGCTGCACATATGCATCTTCGGGAGAAGAAAGACAGCCAGGAGGCAGGAGACAAACATATCCCAGTGTCTATATGCATCAAGGGGAACATTCAGTGTGGTCCGATAGTTGCTGGCGATGCATTCAGGGAATGGTGGCTAGTGTGGCTGTATAAAANAAGGGGAACATTCAGTGTGGTCCGATAGTTGCTGGCGATGCATTCAGGGAATGGTGGCTAGTGTGGCTGTATAAAAGAAATCTCCGGGGTTACATATCTCAGTGCCAAGGATGTTGGGAAGGCACTTACAGAATTCTGAAGTGAGTAAGTGATACTTCCTTCCAGATCTGTTGCCGGGACTCCTTCAAAGGAAACACTAAGGTTTTCCACATCGACTGACTGGCACTGTACGAAGGTTCAGATGTGCGAGAGTCTTTCGGGAGGAACAGACTTAAGGAGGGGGCAGTGTTATGCGCTGATGCTTGCATAGATGCGAGCTCCATGCAAGGTCCAGCTCTGTTGGGGGTGACTCACCTGTACCCTCCCCTCATCAGAGGCAGTTTGCCCGTTGCTCACCCAGCAGCTGGGGGAATAATTTACAGTGACAATCTGGCTGCTGTCACAACCCCCTCCCCCTCCCTCCTGCTGGAGGATTCAACAATTTTAGAGAATGCGCAAGAATATTCTGGGAACTAGGACCCTCAGCGTAATGCTGCATTTAGAGAAATTTCTGTGCGATGGCTTACGGCGCTATAAATATTGCAGCAGTTCAAGGGTCGGCAGTCTTTTGCGGAGGCCATCTGGGTGAGTGTGAAGGGTCAAGTTGAGGGTGGTGAGGGACGGATGACAAGGGGAGATTGCGAGACGACGGCAGATGAGGTGTTTATGGTGTGAATGGGCGAGAGGGCATGAAACCAGACAAGTGAAGGCTACTGTGCCTGAGGGTGCTCAGAGCCTCAAGAACATAGCTGTCTGGTGGGATCTGTACTACACAGAGATGAGATGAATGAACATGCGATACAGATTTTATTGTAAATATTGGAACTGTCAAATATGAACATGTAATTTATAAAATAATTAAATGGGTTTTGATACATTGTGCATTGGGACTGATTTTTAAAATTTAATTTCATTATTTTCTTTGAGGTAATTGTAAATTGTATTGATGGAATTCATTAATTGTAAACAGCAAGTGATATCAATTTATTGTGAGAATTTTGGGGCAAGAGAATGTGGTTTGTAGTTATTATAAATAAAATTAGGAAATTATAATTAACTCTCTTATTTAATTATGACCTCTATTTCTTAATGAACCTGGCTCAGTCCAAGGACTTTTGAGAAATTGTAACAATATTATCAGTGCTGCAATAAAATTCTCCTCACCATGAATGAATTACACTGAAATTCTGCAACTTACTTGACCAATTATGTTAGAAGTTGGTCTACAAAAAGGCTTGATATTTTGAAATATTGCATGTTAATTATTGGTGCCTACAAGTTAAAATTTTTGAAGTGGAAAATTTTTTTGGCATTTTTCATAATCACCTACTTTGTTAGTTTTCTCACCTGAATTTTAACTGCTTCTCATGTAAACACACTTTTGTGATTATATACATATGTATACATTGATGTTTCATAGAAAAGTGCTATATCATAAGAAAAAATTTCAAGNCACTTTTGTGATTATATACATATGTATACATTGATGTTTCATAGAAAAGTGCTATATCATAAGAAAAAATTTCAAGGAGTGTGGAAATTGGAAATAACAATATTCAAACTCGTAAAACTTGCAATTATCAGGTAAACATACTACCTATTACGTATCGCAGATACCTAAGCTGTAAATTGTTACGTAATAGACGTATATTTTTTTTAGCTGTTGTAATTTTTCTTAAAAATAAAATTATTTATATTTGCAGCTTTTAACTATTCATAAATACCAATTTTTTTTGTGTATGGTGTGCTGCTGTTTATTTAGGCNCACTTTTGTGATTATATACATATGTATACATTGATGTTTCATAGAAAAGTGCTATATCATAAGAAAAAATTTCAAGCAGTGTGGAAATTGGAAATAACAATATTCAAACTCGTAAAACTTGCAATTATCAGGTAAACATACTACCTATTACGTATCGCAGATACCTAAGCTGTAAATTGTTACGTAATAGACGTATATTTTTTTTAGCTGTTGTAATTTTTCTTAAAAATAAAATCATTTATATTTGCAGCTTTTAACTATTCATAAATACCAATTTTTTTTGTGTATGGTGTGCTGCTGTTTATTTAGGCCNATTTATATTTGCAGCTTTTAACTATTCATAAATACCAATTTTTTTTGTGTATGGTGTGCTGCTGTTTATTTAGGCCTATAGTGGTTTACAAGCAGGCTACAATTGTTCAGCAGTATTTGTCGAGAAGTGGTGTTGGTAGGAGTATGGTGTGGCGACACAGTTGGAAAGGTTTACTGGTATGAAGGTTCATATATACATTGGCATTGGTAACATAAGTGGTGGATGTAGCCAAGGTTGAGCTCTCGGCACAGACTTATGATGATAGTGACATGAATGGTTTTGTGAGTGGACATGAATGGCTGAACAGTGCCACTGAAGTTATTTCTGTGGCTCAATGGCTAAGAACAATGATATTATGTATATTACTTGCTGGTTACAAAGTATGCAAAAGCCAAGGCAACTCTATGCCCATAAGTCCCCTCACACTCTCTGCTGCAGGTACTCACCACTGAATAAGTATCAGAAGTCTTGTTACAACTCACTGGTGTAGGCTTCTTATCAGGGATCTTACCCGGAATCTGCTGCACGATGATGTACCCCGATGTTGGCATCGTCAATCAAGGTGGCCTCACCTGTTGTGCGACCACCTTCCTCTCTCGCTCGCTCTGTTTAATATACCTTTTTATAATATTGTGTGCTGGCCGGCTCTTTGACGTGGCCCTCTGCTTCTTGGTGGCTCGCAACATCATACCCTCCGTTGTGAAAATCGGCTGTCCTCAGCGAAACGGGTGAGGGTGGATGATGGGGTGTGAGGTATACCTTGTTTAGAGCCACCGGCATTAGGAGGTTGATGCTGNCGAAACGGGTGAGGGTGGATGATGGGGTGTGAGGTATACCTTGTTTAGAGCCACCGGCATTAGGAGGTTGATGCTGATAGCTCTGCTCTCGAGAGCCCTTTCTTCCATGCAGATGCGGTTGTCGCGTATTTACGTTGAAATGGTGTTTACAAATGTCCTTGAATATAGTGTTCCTTTCACTATGAACTTAGTTGCTCACGGAGAGAGTGTGAGAGGTTTATACTGAATTGATCCGTTAATATAAGCATTAGATATAGTTATCATGATTTAACACGTAAAAGACATCACTTTACGATTATGACCCTGAATGTGTTGTTAACTTGAATACCGTGAAACTTCGTTGTTGTGTTCCCGTTTTGTTTATGTTGATTTTCCATATCAGTCGATTTCTTTGGATGGTCCCAACAAATATCCTATATAAACAATGTTAAAAAAACCTGCATGCTACGCCCTTAATTAATTAATTTACCCGCATCCATCTATTAGATATTCTGTCTGAAAACCAAAATATATTCGGAACTATTGTTTATCTGTGAAAAAACTATTTTAAAACTGGTACTACCAAAATTCAGTAGCGCCAAGAGCAGGTAAACAGACACTCCCTAACCTCAAATGCTAGTATACACAACTGGTTGTGAAATGTTGCAATTGTTAACAACCACGTNTAATGTGAAACGTTGCAATTGTTAACAACCACGTAATTTATTTTTGATAATTCAATCATTATTTGTTTTAAATTACTCACGTCGAAAAACAGGTAAAACATAATTGCAGGCATTTCTTTGTTTCAAGTCAGCAAACAAATATTCATGCAAATAAAACACGTATGTATAATGGTTGTGGCATGGACCAGAACCAGAAATTCATAATGGACAGAACGAATTTGAACTTTACTCTCGTTCTACAATGGAAACGTAATAATTTTTAGGTCAGTATGGTAAATAACAATGTAAATTACAAGCATTAAAGGGGAACAATATGCTTTCATGGATTAATTCTGTTAAGATAAAATAACGCTAGTAACTTTTTTTAAGAGTAATGCAGTTATATCAACTGTAACACAAGATGGCGAGTGTTGTCAACTTTGCAGACTTTGCGTTTAATTTGGCGAAATTTAAAAACATTTAGTGGGCAACAGAATTTTTAGCAGAGTAAAATATAATTTCAAAAAATTGTATTTTTACATGTCAAACTCAAAAAACTGTTTTAAATTTTACCTCCAAAGAAGAGTAAAAAAATATAAAATGCATCATTATTATGATGAAACTACGTCCTTTATTACTGTACTTAAATTTAAATAATTTTTAGCACGTTTCTATTTTAAATCATTGTTTTCAATAAATTTTGTTTGATTTTTGCCACTTTTTTACATTTGGCAGAAATTTAGTAAATTTTATGTAAACATTCGGCGGATTTTTGAAATTAAGTGCATTTCAATATTTTATAATACAATACTTATATTGAATGATTGAAATATGTTTTTTCATCCAGTATTTAAAATATGCCCACTGTTCATTACAGGCAATCAACTCCGTATACCCAAGGATGAAAATAAATTTTTTTTGAGGTTAGGTTTTTCTTTTTGAGGAGAATGGTCCACATGTTGAGTTTTCCGGCATGCTGAGTGTTCCGGCATGCTGAGTTTTTTTTCAGTAGGTGCCATGAAAACGAATAATAGAGGTTTCACTGTACTAACACAATGTGTTAAAACATTAACATTATAAAAGATGATTATAACTTTATAACATTATGGTACATAGTAGTACAAAGCATTGGATATTTAACATCTAATTATTTGTTATGAGTTTACAATAAAAATGTTTATGTAATGATATTAAGTGATTGTGATTTGAAGTTATACTTCATGTCGTATATGGAAAGAAGATGTAAGGTCGGTGCTGACTACCCCTTGAAAATTTTTGTACTGGCATTGATCTTAAAAGATTGAATATGGTGGGTATTACGTGCACGTTTTGATACGGCATTCAGCTGCCCTTCTACTCTTACTATTATTCTCTATCTGAGGTGCAACATAGTACTTTTTTATTTTGACATATTAATATAAAATTTTATATATATACACACACACACATATATAGNACACACACACACATATATATAGTCGAATCACATTATTATGACCACCTGCTAGAAGTGCCATCTGCAGCGCTTAGCCCATGATGTATAGCCCATGACGTGGGCTGGTGAAGCGGGTATATAATGCGACTGGCAGGCTGGCTGTACACAGTGCACTTCCTGCTGTCATAGGAAAAGGGGGGAGGATCATACGGTCCCTCCGGTGGCAGGAGCGAAGGCTGGACACTTGAGGCGGTGTGGCAGTACTATGCTATAGTAACCGAGCCCAGCCTTCTTACCGATTTCTTGAAAGGATGGGTGATGCGTCTCTTATAGCCTCTCAACATCCATGGCAACCCAAGGCTTCTCATGCCACCCCCGTTTAAACGAATTGGGCTCTGCCGCTCGTTCCCTATGGGAATCAGCTTCTTAGCGGCTGTATAGGGGTATCTGCCGTGATGGCTTCGGCTGATAGCTAGTACCAAGGCCCGACCACTTGGCGGGGTGTTGGACATCTTGGCACTCAGGCCACTGGAGCCCAAAACAGGAATTTCCCTGTGAAGAAATTCTAGGATGGTAAAGGACGCGTGTCTGACGTCAGCAGGGCCCAGCCTTATGGGCGGCGTGGCGAGCACGGCTTTCAGTGACGAAAAATCTGGGTATAAAACCGGACTAGGATGACGGTACCCACCTGTTTCAGAGATTCTCCGCGTCTCCCTGCCCGTGGGTGGGGCCCTGGCGGTCAGGCATTGGAAAACCCATACGTGTCATGAAAAATAAGAGGTAGCACGGGATGATCTGTTTGGCCCATACGGAGGTTCTCTCTGTTGTACGGATCAGGTGAGGTTGGACTCGTGCTGGCAGTGGTTGACTCCGCATGCTGGAGGAGGCTCGGAGAGATTCCCCCTCTTGCTGAAGAGCCCGGCGGTGAGCAGGCACTGCTCCGAGGGCGTCCCTGAGATGACGTCGGGTGTGGGTAGTGCTCTGGCCAGACCACATGCTTGGTAAACTGAGTGCTAGGATCTCAGGCCTTGTGGTAGGACATGCTCGGTGCGATCTGGTAAATCAGATCGGGGGGCTACGCTCGGTGCGGCCTGATGAAAGGTCGGAGCTACGGATTTGGTCAATTTCTGTGAGCGCTGGTCATGTCTGCGATGAGAGGGCGTGATCCCTCTTCCCCACCTACTGGGAGGCTGGGGTGCGGAATGGCCTTTCGGCTAAGAGCACCCCGTTAACAAATAAGAGCACGGCTTCGGTTGTGTGTTAGAAGTAACATGTCATAGATAAGGGAAGCAATTTAACCGAGTTGCAGAAAGGGATGGTCATCTGCTTTTGGGCCAAGGAGGGCAATATTTCGGAAACAAGGATGTTTGTGAACTGTTCACATGCCTCTGTGGTAAATGTGTATCGAGAGTGGACGAATGGCACCATTGGAAATAACCATCGTGGAAACTGCGGAGCTCCAGGTGCCACTGATGTCCGAGGTGAACATCGACTATGACGGTGCGTGAAGGCCAAACAAAAGAGGCTACAGTGAAACAGCTCACTGTCCAAATGAACCAGGGGGCATCCAGACACGTATCTACCATAACAGCTCAGCAAACCCTATTGCGAATGGGGCTCTGGAGTAGATGGAGGGTGAGTACACCCATGCTAACACAGGTGCATTGACGAAATTGACTGGAATTTGCTTGACAGTTTGGCCACTAGACTGCTTATGATTGGCAATGGGTAGCCTTCTCTGACGAGTCACGTTTTCAGCTGTATAGAACGGATGGACATCAGCATGTCCGGTGAGAAACGTCTGAGAACCAACACCCTGCATCCATTGCTGGACGAACACAAAGTTGTGGGGGCAGTGTTATGGTCTGAGGAATGTTCTCGTGATTTTCTCTAAGTCCTATAATCCGTGTAGAAGGCCCTATTGCTCAATTTGGTTATTAATTCATCCTCGGCGATAATGTTCACCCATACATGATGATTGTTTTTCCTCGGGAGGATGGGATCTTCCACCATGATTATGCGCCTTGGCACATGGCTAGAAGTGTCTGCATGTGGCTGGAAGAGCACAATCATGACTTCAAAGTTCTTCCCTGGCCCCCAAACAGCCCCGATCTCAATCCAATGGAACATCTGTAGGACCACCTCGATNCTAGAAGTGTCTGCATGTGGCTGGAAGAGCACAATCAAGACTTCAAAGTTCTTCCCTGGCCCCCAAACAGCCCCGATCTCAATCCAATGGAACATCTGTAGGACCACCTCGATTGTGGTGTTTGCCGTCTGTCCCCTTCATCATGCATTTTTCAACAGTTGTGGGATACAATGCAGACAGCATGGATCCAGATACCCGTGGAGACCTATTAGCACCTGACTGAGTCAACGCCAGCCATCTAGCTGCTGTCTGTGCTGCGAAGGGCGGTCACTCTGGATACTAGCAGATGGTCATAATATTGTGATTTGACTGTGTATATTGAGTAGGTACTAGTGGCGTAGAAAATCTCCAATTTCAAAATTGGATTAGTAAGTAAATTAGACATTTACATTTTATGAAGTGTAATAGCACTTCTTTTTTTTTTTATCCTTTGCATTGGTCATTTTCTTCTATTATTTACTTTTGGAAAGTAGGATCTTTACTTTGTACATGTTTCATTTGCTATATGTATTAAACACTTTTATGAGGAGCGATTATAATAAAAAATAGTTAACAGAATGTACAAGATTTATGAACAGAGCTAGTTTATATATATTACAATTGTGATGTAAGAACTTTCTCTAGAGAATATAATAATGACATAAAAGGTACCCTGGATTTTTGACTTTATTACTCTATCTGATACACTGGCACAGCGTTATGCTGTTCGGTAAGTGCTGTGCCCTACTAGCAGCAGAACAAAAGAATCCTCCTTACACCTAAGAACTTGTAGTTCCGTGATGCCATGTTGAGGTTTTGCACGTCGTACCGGCTCCTGTGTTACATGCGTTTATTGTGTGTGCGCACGCGCACCCACCCGCACGTCACTATATAATTATGTCAGTATATATAATTATATTAATTATACTTCATATGATATAGGGCGTAAGTAGTTTTATTGTGGTATTGAAATTACTTGTGTGTGTTTATTCCATATGCTGAGGAGCTATGTGTGCTCATATGCCGGCCGGCGTAATGTGTCCCTTGTGATCTGATATCTCTACTTGAACGAGGGATTACCCATAAGATTTATNTATATGCCGGCCGGCGTAATGTGTCCCTTGTGATCTGATATCTCTACTTGAACGAGGGATTACCCATAAGATTTATTGGATATTATCTTTCTATACTGGCAAGAGTTTGGCATGTGAGTACATATTTTCATTTTTGTTAGCAAGATTTTGAACACCTATGGATAGTTACATTAGCAGTATACAACGTATAATTCAGGACAGAAGGACAACAAAATTAAGTGCACTGCTGGCGTGATTGTATTCAGTCTGCTTAATAAATGGAAATATATATTAGCCGTTGGTTATACGTGTTTCTAAATCATATGGGTAGTTGGGCAACATGTTACGTGTGACCTGATTAGCTTGCCATTGCATATCTGATAACATGTTAAAATGTATGCCTGCATCAAGGTGTAATTGTTTAACGTCGAAGGATTTGTCTTGAATCCAATGAATAGGGATCACTATGTATGCTTTTGCGTGTGTGGGAGCTCGTGTATCACACAGGTGCGGTGCGACGATTAGCACTTCCATGCCGGCTGCTAGGTGGCAACGGCACTGTATTTCAAATTCAATGCTACCAAGTTCTGAGGGTTGAATGTTTTTTTTAATGATGTTTTGAAACACAAGATGCCCAATGTTGCCAACACATTAGTTATAACATATTGATGTGGTGATATTGATATAATTAATAGTGGTTTCTTTTGTTCACATGTGAATTTACATTTATTTATAAGGTCCTGAGTACTTAAGAGGAATTGTTTCCTTGGAATAGAGCTTAACATTAACTACCTGCCAGTATAGTGTGGCATGAGTTGGAAGGGTGACATGGCACGGGTGCATTCAGAGCACTGCTGAACAAAAGAGATTCTTCTGCAATTCTGCCCCATTTTTCTTCTTTCTCCATCAGTTGCCCAGAAATATGAAACTAAATGTAATGAGTTTATTTGATATGGGCGATTTTTGTATTTCTTGTATTCACTGTATCATATGTATAATGCCCTGTTTTCCCCAGTCGTATCTCGATAGTTGAAGGTCCCAGTACCTTTATGACTAAATATGGTCCTTTGTATTTAAACGTTAGTGCTTTATGTCGTGATTTATTATGGACCCTCACCCTCCTTAGTGAGAACAGGGTGATAAGTTTTATCAAATTAGCACTTTTGTCTTTGTTTTGAATGAAATAAATTTATTTAAGCCTGTTCTCTTTCTTTTTGTATCGTTTTGCACCAGTGAATGTTTATTCATTATTACATGAGAGGGTTGAGTTTCAACTCTATGCAACACATAAAATGGCGAAAATTTTGTACTAGCAGTTACTGTTGTGTTATAGTTGAAAATAATAAACTCTAAATATTCATCCCATGAAGCGTGATTTTCATGTGCACAAGCTGTTAACTGTTGCTGTATAATCTTATTTATACTTTCCACTAGGCCATCGCATACCGGGTTATATGATGTCTTCTGGAGCTTCTTAATTTGCAATGTATTAAATAATGTTGATGTTAACTCATTGTTAAAGGACACGTCTCTGTCTGTTAAAATTTTTTCCGGGTATTCGTACCTCAAAATTACTTCTTTGATAAACTCCTCACATATTTGCTCATCTATTGCATTTACTGCTTTAGCTACTACAAATCTACTGAAAAATTATATCATTACTAGTATGTAACGATTCCCTTTGCGAGATATTTGTAGCGGACCTTTTGCGTCCAATGCCCAAGTTTTTAACATAATAGTGGTTTGATTGGTTGTAATTGTCCTGCGACGGTGGTGTCGCTGCACGCATCATTTTTGGATTCACTCCTCTTTAAGGCGGCTTGCTTCTTGCCTGATTCGCCTCCCCTCCTTTCTTCTCCGCTTATTTCCCTCCGTTGATTACCCCTCCTTGTGTGTCAACTTTTTTTAATTCTAGGGCTAATTTATATAAGAAGTTACACGCCTTTCGCAGCATTCATTCTACGCCTGTGAAGAAGATCGTCTGGTTGATACCTGCTAAAGCTAATTTAAATTATAATATGAGCTAAAATTATTGGATTACCGCCCCTAGACGAGGGTGCTGTGAGCCGCCGTTTAAATATTAAATAATGTAGTTGTGTGAGCGGCTGATTATGCTGGAGCTTGTAAAATAGCGAGTCGTGGTCGCAGCTTTTCATTTGTGNTAATGTAGTTGTGTGAGCGGCTGATTATGCTGGAGCTTGTAAAATAGCGAGTCGTGGTCGCAGCTTTTCATTTGTGCGTCAGTTTAGTGTTTTTTAGATAATTGCATGGTGTAGTATTGCGTTTGTCTTGGGCTTTGCAGTGAATTAAATTGTTTCTAAATTCTGGTTTTGGATGTCTGCCTAAATTGTGGTTTTGGCCTAACTAATTTCTTTCTTCTCTGTATAGTTTGTTGCTTTAAAGTGTCGTGTTGTGTATAATTTTTTGTCTGCTGCCCAATGATTTACTTAAAGTTTAATTGTCACTACTGTGCTACCACGACTTACATGTTGGGCATAGTCTGTTGAAATTTTCTAATTGTCGTTGCAGATTATTTATTCAATGTAGCTATGGTTAGGGTCTACGGACTGCCTCCATCAATTCACTATTTTAACGTAATGTTTTATTTCAGATTTTAACTTGTATTTTCACGTAAAGGAGCCTTTACTGGGCCTGAAGCGCTGCCCTCCTTTAGTCAAATTGCTCCACTAAATACCTTGAATTTATCTAGTCATCAAAGTAACTATTTGTTTTNTTTTTTTAGAAAAGTTTTAATATTACTCTGCTTGTTTTTTCAATTAAATATTTATTGTATATTTTGGAGTAATGTAATACTTTCGAATAAGCAATTCCGTAGCAATTAAATCTTTTGTATTAGTGTTTGAAGTATTTCTAGTCAACAGAGTTACTTTCTGATATTTTTGAAACATTTTACACTACTTGGTTTGTTTGCCAGTTAAACATATATTGTACTTTTGGGCTACGCAATGCTTTTGAGAGAGCAATTTAATCTATTTGTACGAGTATTATAATCTATATTTTTTGTATTGTAAGCCTTTGGCATTTAGAATGTTACATGTCATATTTTTTGTAAATGTTCAATGCAAATATTTAATCGTAAGGTGCTGCTAACTTGTAAAATATTGTGAAATTACAGTGCTTGAAAGTGACATTGTCTTTGTATTATTTGTGCTACGGCACAGTCCCATTGGTTTTTGGTTGCTGGATTTTATTTTATGACATGTTGGACAATTTTTTATATAATTCTTAACATTTTTGTTTATGGACTCCCAGTAATATGTTTAATTTTCTGAAGAGTTTTGAAAATGTCAAAATGGCTACCTCCCTATAAGGTGTCGTGATGGGCTGCTATTATGTATTTTGTATTTGTAATAGGTTGGCACTTATGTAAGTTTTTTCTCTTCTACTGGCGTATGCATTAAAAAATATATTTTACCATTTGCTGCTCTACCATTTACAGGTATACATAACATTCTTAACATTTCTACAGGTTAATTATGTTAAATCTTAAACTGTGCTATAAAAAGTGCAAAGCTAGAAATTTCTGGTGATGAGATGTTTTGTAGTTGGTGATGAAAAAAGGGGGAGGTTACACTTATTGCTGCCATCATAGTCCTAAAAATTTTTTATTATAGTCTGTTAGGGGGTCAAAATGTTATTAGTGGGGGTAGCAGACATACATTCCCTAGATCTTTGTAGGCTTATTTTTCCAAGGAAAGTTAGCTAAATGTGGTTAAAACAAGAAAAAAGATAGAAAAAAAATTATGGTAAAATATTTTGTAGGAACTGGACTTTTGAATTTAATACATAGGAAGGAAAGAGAATTTACAAAAATATTTGTTGGACAGATTAATAACCACTATCAGATTGGATCAGTTAAAAAATTTTATAGTAAAAACTAGACTTTAATTTTCTGAAAGTATATGTTTTATTAATGCCCACGACAACTTAAGCAAAAGTATCCTGAACACAGTAATTTTTATTTATTCCTTAGCATTATTATAATATTTTTTAAAGCAGCTCCTTAATTTAAATTTAGTATTAATTTCTAAGCTGCCTTTGGGGAAAATGCACAGTTGAAGATTTAAAATAATTAACATGTAGAAATGGTAGGTATGGTATGTATACCTGTCTTATGGTGTTTTTT
>NQII01003167.1:236697-284358 GCA_002778355.1 Clitarchus hookeri | reverse complement strand
CCCCCCCCCCAAAACCCTTCAGGAACCAGGACACGTGTTTTGAAAGGCATTGTTCTGCGTTCTACCACCTCACCCCCACAAGGCGACATGCCGACAATTAAGTGTGGTGGCTGTCTGTACAGACAGTATCAAAGAACCAGAATATACCCGTATACCCGAGTAAAGGGGTCTCACCTGTACCAGATCTCCGCACTAGTCAGGCTGAACAGTATCAGAGATACCGAGCTAGTAAGGAGGAACCCAAAGACTTAAGGGGAGTCTCAAACCCCTTTGGCGCCCAGTCGAGAACCGAGTAAGCGCAGGAGCGAGTTCGAGCGAGAGAACGAGGCGGGAGAACAGACGTGTAATGAGGAGCGGTTACCACCACAGCCCATTGCAGAATGGCGGGCAATAAAGTGGCGAGATATTTCGAGAGCCGACGAGCAACAGGCGAGCGAATGCAAGCAAACGAGCGAGCGAACGAGGAGCGGGAACGAGTGCGATCGAGCGAGTCTAGCGAATAGACAGTAGCGATGAGCGGGAATGGGAGGGAAGATACGAGGTCATTTCCACTAGACGGTGGGAAATGACGTGTGGTAGGCGGACTAGGATGCAATTCCATGCCTACCCATAGTAAAATTAGGTCATAAGTACCCTGAAGGAGGGTGACTGTAAATGACGGGAGAATTAGGCAGGTGGACGGGTGAAAATTTGCGCGGCCAGTAAGCAAATCACCGGTGAGACGTGCTTATCGGGCCTCAAATGCCCAGAGACGTGATGAGCGAGGCCACTGACCGGCAGTAGGTCACTAGGTCACGGGGCATTGACCCAGGTCAGAGAGATAACTGGCAAAAGCAATAAAAGGCAGCAAGGCCGCCCAGCCCTAAGTGTTATCTAAAGTAATGCACCAGAGCGCCACGCGTTATCTCCTTTAATATGCGCCGGGCACTATAACGAGGTGTGAAGCGCGCTAGCCGATAAGAAATGTCGCCGCGCCCAAGAGGCAGTGCACCAGAGATGCGTATACCGGGCCGAAAAATAAACGGACGAGAAGATGAGTGGAAAGTGGACACACGAGCGCACAGGAAGACGAGTGGACGCAGAATAGACAGACAGGCGAGAGCGAAGACACGAAGAACGAGCGCACGGGAAAATGCGTGGACGTAGAACAGGCGAGGGGCGAGAAGCGAAACGGTGAAGCGAAGTGCACCAACCAAGCAACGAAGCTGGGAATCCGCAGTCACGCGCCGAGAACGGGCCTGCAACGCAGCAGTCCAGTTAAGTCCACAGAACGAGAGGAAGTGAGGCGGCCCTCACCCCCTCACCACTACAGATACCGAGGCTCACCCAGGTTCCAGTGCAAGGTGCATGAAGACATCATCCCGTAGCTAGACACAGACTCTTTGGGGTAAGTGTACCCATGTCACCCGCTGCGAAAACTAGGTCAAGTGACACGACCTACCAACCAACCTACCTAAGTGCGACAAGAACTGTTTACAGTTGAACAGTGTATTCAGGCCTTCAGCCAAAAGACTTGTAGATGCCACACTCAAGTGTGCCTGAGTGTACTTTTAATTTAATTTCCAAATTATCCAATATAGGCCTTCAGCAAGGAACCGACGTAGAACATGTTCTAAGTTTTTTTTACAGAGAGAGAGTGGTATGTTTACATTAGCCCTAACGGCAACGGCAAACGCCGCGGGCAACAGCCGAGAGACAGTAAAGAGGTTATATTTTTTGTTCTTCTACGACCTGTGTGTGTGTTGTAAAGTTAAAACGTAACATGTGTCAGTGTGCTTTATGTATTATCGTCAGCCGTTTGTTAAAAAGGGGCAGAGCACCAGACATTAGAAATAACTCTTGAACAGAGTTACCAGCCTAGATTTAAGTGTTTATTCTTTGACAACCTGTGTATATCTATATATATATAAGTGTATATCTATATATATATATATAAGTGTATATCTATATATATGTGTATATCTATATATATAAGTGTATATCTATATATATAAGTGTATATATATATATGTGTATATCTATATATTTAAGTGTACTGGTTGTGGTGGGCAACATCTTCGGTCTGTGTAGTTTCAAGAATGTTGAATGTTATTTTTGCAAAAAATTTAGGCCACCTTAAGAAGGTATGCAGAAATAAAGCAAAAGATATGAAATGCAAGTGTAACGTTAATACAGTCGAACATTTGTAAGAGGCACATGTAAACACATCTCAGAGCAGCGCTGAACCAGATGTCTACAGTCTTTGGAATGTTACAGTGGTAGGATCTGCTGAATTATGCACATCAGTAATAATTGATGGCCAACCAGTTGAGATGAAACTTGACACAGGTGCAGAGGTGTGTATAATTGATGAAATTACCCTCAAGACAATTTATCCACATGGTACACCTGCACTTGCTAAAAACACTTGTGTGCTACAGGACTATAGCAAAAATTCTACACACACACTGGGTGCATGTAAGGTCAATGTGACTTATGGCATATGGGAGAATATGCTTCTATTGATTGTTTCCAAGGGTCACCATCATTCTCTCTTGGCTAGGAACTGGATTGGTGCTCTAGGAATAAAAGTGAAGTGTTGAAGGTGAGTGGTGCATTGGCACAGTTAGCTTCAGAATTTCCAGAAGTGTTTAATGAAGAACTCAGTGAATTTAAGGGGCACCCTATCAAATTTCAGCTAGACCCTACTGTTACACCACTGCAGTTGAAACCTCGTGCAGTTCCATATGCCCTCCTTCCAAAGATTGAAAAGGAGTTGGAAAGCTTAGTAGCTCAGAGAGTATATACACCGGTTATGTATTCTGACTGGGCCACACCTATTGTTACAGTGCTCAAGCCAAATGAGGACGCGAGGCTTTGTGGAGATTATAAAAGCACGTTGAATAAAGCATTGGAGGAGAACCTGTATCCGCTCTGCCCATTAACCAACTGCTAGCTAAACTTTGTGGAGGAAAAGTGTTTGCAAAGATTGACTTAGTGCAGGCATTTTAACAGCTGCGAGTTTATGAGGAAGCTGTGTTGGCTCAAACCATAATCGCACACAAAGATGCTTTCAAAGTGAATTGTCTACAGTTTGGGGTGCGCGTAACACCAGAAAAATTTCAAAGGTTCATGGAGGATGTACTGGCTGGTCTTCACAATGTAGTGCCATATTTTGATGATGTGCTAGTGAAGGGTACATCCATGGAGGATTTGCTCACAAGAGTGCAACAGGTGCTGCAACATTTCAGGGATGCAGGTATTCATGTAAAGGTGGAAAAATGTGTTTTGTGTGCCCCAAAAGTGACATTCTTGGGGTATGTGGTAAACCAACACGGCCTTTGGCCCCCACCTGATAAGGTACAATCCATTCACAAGGCACCAACACCATCAAACAAAGAGGAGTTACATGCTTATCTTTGTCTTCTTAATTTTTATCACTCATTCCTGTTAAATAACGCTAGTGTAGCAGAGCCTTTGCATCAGCTATTGCAGAAATCCGCACAGTGGAAATGGACCCAGGTTCATGATGAAGATTTTGCAGCTGCAAAAGCCCTTCTAACATCTAACTCCTTGCTGGCACACTATGACATAAATAAGCAAATTTTTTTTACATATTATGCATTCCAGTATGGAATTGGTGCTGACCTGAATAAACTNGATTTTGCAGCTGCAAAAGCCCTTCTAACATCTAACTCCTTGCTGGCACACTATGACATAAATAAGCAAATTTTTTTACATATTATGCATTCCAGTATGGAATTGGTGCTGACCTGAATAAACTGAATAACCATGGGGAAGAAGTTCCAGTTTGCTTTTATTCCCATACCATGACATCTACTGAACGGAAGTATGCACAGATTGACAGAAAAGCGTAAAGTATTATTGCTGTAATCAAGAAGTTCCACAATTGTGTTTATGGACGACAAGTTGAGATATGCACTGATCATAAATCGTTATTAAGGCTGTTTACTACCGACAAGGTCACTCCAAACATAATTTCATCTGAATGCTTTGCTGGAGTGTTATGCTAAGTGGTTACAATTTTGTGTTACGATACCAGTCAGGGTCTAGTATTGCCAATGCAGGTAACATCAGCCATCTTCCATGATCCACCCCTGAGGCAGAGATGCCAGCACCCACTGAAGTACTTCTTGAAGGATTAGATGCCCCCCCCCCCCTCAGCAGGAACACCAGATTGCTGACATGACCAAGAAGGATCCTACACTATCGGAGTTTCCTCATGGGTGTTAAGGAGATGGTCAAGTAATACGTTAAGGGAAGAATTCCAGCCATTTGCGAGGAGACAACATGAATTATCAATTCACAGAGGATGTTTGCTGAGGGGTACTCTGGTAGTCATTCCGGTAGGGGGCCGTGTTCACATTCTACAGACACTACATGCTTGTCATCAGGGAATAGAGCAAACAAAGGCATTGGCACGCAGCTACGTTTTGTGGCCTGGCCTCGATAAGCAAGTGCAAGATCTGTCAATGTACGCATCATTCACCACCACAAAAGGCTCCTAATCGTACATGGGAATGGACAAGGCAGCCATGGTCACATCTACATGTCTACATGTGGACTTTACTGGTCCTATTCAGAGACAGGTATTCCTAGTTGTCGTTAAGTTGTACTCAAAATGGCTGGAGGTGCTGCCAGTGCCATCCACCGATGCTAGAAGTGTCATTACATCACTGCGAACCCTATTTGCTTCTCATGGCATTCAAAACGTGATTGTTAGTGACATTGCAACAGCATTTAGTTCTGTTGCTTTTGCCAAATTTGCAGACAATAATGGTATCAGACTTATCATACCATCTTTCATCTAATGGCCAAGCAGCGAGGATGGTTCAGACAGCAAAAAAANATTGTTAGTGACATTGCAACAGCATTTAGTTCTGTTGCTTTTGCCAAATTTGCAGACAATAATGGTATCAGACTTATTAAGATAACTCCATACCATCTTTCATCTAATGGCCAAGCAGCGAGGATGGTTCAGACAGCAAAAGAGATGCTGAAACAAATTAGTGGCAGTGACCTTTCACAGCATCTAGCTAGAATGCTGTTAACACAGCACGTAACACCTGCAGTTGCTACAAGGACCAGTCCAGCAGAGCTGCTTATGGGTCACCGACTGAAAACATGCCTCGACAGAGTACATCCAGATCTTGCAGAGGAGATAAAGCAAAAGGACAACAGGGTTCTAGTTGCACCCGAGGTTCTCACCACAGGACCTATTTTATGCAAAAAAAAAAAAAAAAAAAAAAAAACATGGAACGAGGACCAAAATGGGTGCCAGCCATTGTTGTTGAGGTATCTAGCCCTATTTCATACAAGATAATCACAAATTAAGTTCAGATGAAGAGGCATGTTAACCAGCTGCTGCAAAGGCATCCCATAGATGGCAGCTTATGTAACAAATTAAAACCCAGTTAAACAATGTACCCAAAATAAAATATACTGTATCAACGCCAACCACTCCATTCATGCCAAAATATAATACTATTGAAGTAAAAAGACAGTTTCACCTTCCATAGTTTTCATACAAAACCATTTTTGATTCACCTTCAAGTCTCATGAGGCAAGACCACACACCAATTCTTATTGCACCACTCACCAATATCTCTGTAGGGGAAACTTTGATGTCAAAAGTTTTCCAGTCTATTGTTCTGGAGTAAGAAGCTGCATTGAAGCAAATTGCACACTGACAGTTGTCTCTTAGCCACAGCCATGGAAACTTATAATCCTCGTCATCTGAGAGAGTAAGAACAACCAGCTTACCCTGCTGCTCAATGGCTGCATGCTTGACAGTCTGAAAGGAAGCAAAATTTTTTCACTCTTACACATTATATACAGCATTTTTTTAAAATTAAATACTTTCTACAAAATTACAGATTTTTATAGTAACGGTTAAGCTGTCTATTGTTCCAAAATTGATACCCACTGTCTAGCACCCACCTCAAAACTTGGCTAATATGGCTAATACACTGGTGAAAAGAAGTCTTGCATAATGCCATAATATTAATGCATGGGCATGTCCAGTAAACAATGTTTTATTCTCTTGTCTTCATATGTTCTTTGTAAGAAATTACATTTGATTATCAATCAAAACGTACATTCGTTCTCCTGTACGTAGAGAGACTGGGTGATTGCAAGGGTTGGGTAATGGACCTAAGTTAATAATATTGCTATTCGATACAATTTACATTACAGCAATATCACAGCACGCACTTTCATCACCAGATCACATTAGATTAGAGACTTTAATGCAACACAGTCATATGACAATTGAAGGTAGCTCACATGGTACACTACAATCAAAGTGACTTTTCGCCAAGTGTGGCAGAAGTTCCAACAGACATTCCATAGCTGATAGGCCTTGAATAGGGCAACTATACAGAACCATTGCTTAAAACAGACACATCCGTATTTCTGCTCAAAGAAACCCTGCTGCCACTGTAACCATATTGTGGATGGAGAACCACGGGGCTACAGGAGTCAATGTGTGTACACCAACTGTTTGGAACTTACTCTACAGTACAGAACTACGTTTATGAAGACCATTCGAAAGGTCCCACGTCAATCATCATCAGAGCTCAGCGTGTACGATGGACACCATATACAAACTGGGCCCGGGAACAATGGACCCAAATGTCATTTGCAGATGAAGTACGCATTGCATCCAGATGACAAAAGTACTCGTGTCTGGAGGACAAATGGTCAGCATCTGAATGAAGCTTTCATCATTGAATGCTACTAGGAAGGAGGTGGTTCAGCATTCTCCTGGGGAAGAAATATGATGGGATGCCACACACAGCTAGTCCATATCACTGGGAATATGAATGCACAACAGTATGAGAACATCCTTAACCCTGTTTGTGAATATAGAGCAGTCATCAGAGCAGGTTTCACTTTAATGAATGACAATGATCATGCTCACCATGTCAACTCTGTGAATCTGCACTTGGAACGACATGATATTCAAAGTATAACCTGACCAGCATCATCTCCAATATGAATTGTGTGGAACATGCACAGAGGTTGCTGAAAACTTCAATTGCTAACAACTCCCAACCACCACAAACCCTACAGGATCTAATACCCACTGCCATGCAGGAATGGAACAACCTCCCGCAAGATGTACTGGATAATCTGGTGTTGAGCATGCCCCACTGCCTCCAAACCTGTCAGTTTGTGGAGGCCCCACACTACTGAAAGCATGGAAAAGTGACTCCTTTGGTTTACAGCATCAGTGAAGGAGACTTTCTCAGTTGAATAATGTGTTATTTCAATGATATTTTAATGTTTGTTTGTACTTTACACTATTATGTATATGATAAATGTGTGTTTTGTTATGTCTGATCCAGACATGATAAAAGTGTGTTTTGTTATGTATGAACCAGACATACAAATTGTTCAAATATGCAAAACCTATTTTTGACCAGTGTATTTTCCCTGTACATTACTACAAGTAATTAATTTATCATTTGTTATTTCTATGAAGTATTTCAGCTTTATGTATAATGATTGCAGTCAGCCGACTACTGTAAAAGTAGCATCAATAAAGTTTTTTCTGGTGATGTATTATTTCCTGGTTTGATAGTCTAGTATTATGTGTGATAAAAACTGTTCTGGAGCTTGCAGACACATTGAGGAGAGAGTACCATTCCCAACCTGTATAGTGTAGCCTTGCTTCTGGCAAAACCAGTTCTAAATAATTTTTGGAGACTCCATAATTTTCTTGCACAAATCATTCCTGAAATACATATGGTTGGATCTAGGTGACTTGTTATATCCTTTGGTCAACCCAACCTACCAACATCACAATTTGAAGTCAAATTTCCAGTGTCTTAATTTTTGCATTATCTGTGGTCGTCATTAACTTTCTAGTGGAATCAATGTTTGCAAAGCACCCGCCTACCTAAAGATATAGTGAGTAGTAGGATTTGGGGGCTCCGAGGACAAGGGCTGGGGCTGAGTATCTAAGGATTCACCATCATCTTGGATTCGCTATTTTCTTTCTGGAGACCATCTGGTTCCCATCCGCCATCTTGATTCCATTTGTCCTTTGTTCAACTTTCGCCTGCTAGGGGTGCTGGTATTGCTCTCGTTTGACCACCATGTTGGTTCTAGAGGTAGCAGCTAGGAGCGTTACTTTTTTTTATTTAACTTTCACAGAGCTCAAAATATATTCTGGAGGAGAGCGGGATTGAATTGCCGAACCTCGGGGCGGCATGCAGATGCCTTAAACCACTCGGCTATCAGAACATGTACTAGGACAAGGGTTTAAAAGAAGTAATAGAATGTCTGTGCGGAGGACGAATAAATAAATATTTTGTTGTGATTATTCTAATGCGTGGTAATAATTTTTTTTAGACAAGCTTCTTTTTTGATTATCCGAGACAGACCAGCAATAAGAATTTTTTTCATATAGTCATTATTCTTTTAAGTTTTTTTTTAAATATTTTTTTTAAGTATTTATTTTTCAATATAGTTTTTTTTAAAGTATTTTGTTAAGTACTTTCTTTTCATCAATAATATGAGAAGGTGTATCTTAAAAATAAAATAAAATTTTTTTATTCCAGTTTTTATTTACATATAACTTTTTTCATTACAGACATTTCTTTTTCTTGTGCTTGTCATCCATCCTTCTGTTTGGAACTGGTATAATTTTCAGCATCTCCCTCCCACTTTACCACCTGCATGGCTGCTAAAGGTTGCTGGGGACAGAGCAATACAGTACACTCTTACAATATTAAAGAGATATAAAACATATATTTTAAATCTCCATGGTGCTGCAACAATGAGCTGTACAGACGGGTTACAACGCCAAAAATTATACAACCTAGGACAAAAAAAAACACACTGGTTAGAAGAAACAACAAGAATAAAGCATACAGCAGAAAGTGCATGAAAGAATTATAGATAAAGAGGAAGAAAAGATAAGTATATAGATAAGGTGGGTAAGAACAATACTGTCTCTAGTGGTTATAACTAAAACGTGTTGCAACTAAAACATATTTCACCCTCGCAACCCCGGTAAAGGATAAAGTGGAACCCCCAGGAATTGGCTTTAAACCCTGGTCGGAGGCTCAACAGAAGTCGCAGCCCCAAATCCCAGCGCAGGAGTGCACAAGCAAAATTGTATAAGTGAAATTAGTTTCAACAATCTATAGTCAAAATTGCTGGCAGTTGTAACGACGCAGTGTTATTAATTTTTGGGATACTAGGTTCATTTTCTTTTGCTTTGCCAGGCATCGTAAAATTGTTATCTGGTTCAAAATTAAAGTTTTAAAAATTAAGTTCGTTTATTGTATTAATTTGTTTATCGGACATCTGTTTGCCGTTTTGAAAGTCGTAGTTTTTTGTTACGCGTCAGCATTAGAGATAAAAATTTTTCCAAACCGCGTCGTCGGGTTTTGTTTGAGAAGTTGTATTATCTTTTACCAATGATGCAGTTTGGATGTCAGCTGCTGGCAAATGTCGGCTGCCGTGCCTTTATCTGCGGAGAGGGGAGGAGATAGGCCCGCAGCATAAATACTGTGTGTGTGTCGCCGGGGTAAAAATCTAACGAGCAGAAAGGAAGACGCATCGTGCGTGACGAATTACGCCCATACCGGCAAGCACCCGCAACCGCTAAATATTTCTTCATTCTTTTACGGCATATAATAATCTAATAAATTCTTTCCACCGGTGTGGGAGGTCGATAGGGTGCCAGGAGGGAACGAACATCCCTCCTGCCTTCATATTTTCTTCTTCCGAGGCAAGTTTTAGAGACTTAAATGAGTAATTAAACTACTGTGGCGCTGTTCCCTGTTAGTTTGCCTGTAAACCGGTTCGTACTCTGCATACCTGACGATTGTATGTTAACTGTTTTATTAGAGTGATCAATAAAAGTATAGAGTAGTAAACAAACATTGGACTTTATTTATATTTATTGGCGCCTTTAGAGTTTCACGTTACTACCAACTGAACTAACTGAGTGGTAATTTCCAGCAGTCATCACAGACTCTGAATCATTACAAATATGGCAGCCGAATGCACCGCTGGCATCACCACAAATATGGCGTCTAACTGTGGAGCTGCAATATTTTAAATATGGCAATAACAGCGTGGTAGAACATTACACTGTAGCACAATCTCTCTCATGATGGTATCTATAGCAGTATGTCAGGACTCGTGAGTGTGCGTGCTGTAAAAAGGCAATAATAATTTTCACCAAAAGTAATTAATTATTTTTAGCTGAGGGTAGATAGTGAGGAGTGAAATAGCTTCAGATTTAACACTTCCATCCATGCCACCAGGGAAAAANGGGGGGGGGGGGTTAACTAATTTCTTTTATCAGCATAATACATTCATTATCATCAATTATAAAGTTGCAATTACTATTTATCTCAACCATTACAATCATCAGACAAAGTGACCTACCTGACAAGATATATAAATACCTCTTGCCTGTGCTCTAGTGTGCTGTTAGTAGTAGCAACATCAATCTAAATTTTACATACATACAACACCATATGGTTATATTGGATCAAAATACTAATATACTCATCTTTTCTTCTCTTCTTCTTCTTCTTCTAACTTCTACACAATATGACCATGTAATACTTTATGAAACTTTTTTTAAATTTTCATATTCATATGGCCCAGTTAGTATTCCGCCATCCAATATTAGTCTTTTGTCGTCCTGCCATGTGAGCGCAACTTTGTTCATGCACCGGATGTAAACGTCATGGTGATAAGATCCTACATTATTTGTTTTTTACTGGCATGACTTGCTGCTGCTTCAACACACATTTGTAATCTTCAAATGTGATTTTATTTTTCAGACTTATCTTCTGGACTCCTTTTGCCTCCTTGTTTACTGTGCCACCACAAATATAACTATACATTTTTTAATTTCCCCACCACTTTCCTGTTGTTGGGAGTAGCAGGAATAGATTGGGACGGGGGGAGGGGGGGAGGAGCTGGTATCCATCTCGTCCACGACTGTGGGGTCTGCGGCCAGGTCTGCATAATAATCCTGTATTTCAGTTTCATAAATTAATGAGTTGGTATCTGTATATAGTAAATTAATGTTGTCTTCATACATGTTTCCATACAAAAATTATCACAGGGAGAGTTGCAGTAGATCGTAATTTCAGTTGTAGAAAGACAGTTGATAGAGAAATCCGCCGATCAGGAAAAGCAAGTCTGAGCAATGTAGCGCGACGAGGGGCCTAGCGTGCGCTATCTCCGCTGACTGCGTGAAATTTCACAGTCGCAGCAATGCATAGCGTGAGACCAAGCCGTGCGGCTCTGTCACAGTGCCGCGTTGCGAGGCAGGAAAGACAGGATAACCATCAGTCTCCCCTCCAGAACAAAAAAAAAATTTTTATTGTTTCACTTGAAAAAATAAACTTAGCTCCTCATCCACACATTCAATGGGTATTGGAAAACTACTCATTCCATTGCGTTGCTAGTCTTGCAAAAAAATATGTAAACAAGAAGCATAAAGACTTCAGTTTCCCCTTTCCCAGAATTTAAAACCATTAAAAAATCACACAACATGCGCACCGAACTATGTATCAGTCCGTGCAGGAAAATACTGCATGTTCTAAGGAGTCAGTAACTGAAATCTATTTGCTTCATGGTAAGTACCAGTTTTGAACATATATATATNTACTGCATGTTCTAAGGAGTCAGTAACTGAAATCTATTTGCTTCATGGTAAGTACCAGTTTTGAACATATATATATATTATACATATGTAACGATTGTGCTCGTAACCTCTATAGAGGTATACCATTATCTATATTTTAAAAANTATATATATATTATACATATGTAACGATTGTGCTCGTAACCTCTATAGAGGTATACCATTATCTATATTTTAAAAATATATAAGTGGCGGGATCATAAATAAATGCTGCATCAAGATTAATAACTCAGCTCAGGTAGACAGGTTCCTTAATAATTTAAGTCTCTGAATAAAAATACCATTTTTAAGCTACGTTCGAGAGCTCGTTTATGGGTGCGACATGTTTTGAAAAGTAAACTTAACAAGTAAAATTTGGCTCAAAAATTCCCCACGGAGTAAATTTTGTTTAAGCTTTGACATATCCACAATGTATAACATGTAAATTTAAAAAATAATTAATTATGTTTCGTCATTTTGACCGAATGGCTCATACCTTTTTATCGTGCATACAATGAATCTCATGTCGTATAGTCTCTGTTGTATATAATAAATAATTTTTTTAAATTATAAACTACCTAACAGTTGAGTTTTCTTCTACGTCGGAGAAAGCAAATTATATTTTAATTAATGTTTCGTTACCTTTTTTTCACATTAAAAAAATATTACAGAAGCCTTTAGCATTTAAGCAATGATTAATCCATTCAGACTCTGTGAACGCAATTGTGTATATTATGCACATTTAGGCAAATTTTGGTCTGTAATGATCAACATTATAAACTGTGGGTAAATGATTCGCAAACAGTCTTACTTGTCTAGGTCATAATTGATTCATATTACTGAAGTCGAACATATAGCCGACAACGAAACAAGTTTTGAGTNTCTTACTTGTCTAGGTCATAATTGATTCATATTACTGAAGTCGAACATATAGCCGACAACGAAACAAGTTTTGAGTCGACTTGAGTACAGCAACACCTGAAACAGTAAAATTAAATGTGTAAGAAAGGGTTAACATTATCATTAAAACTTAATATTATTATATTTAAAAAAATTAGAAAACGGCAGTCTGCCCAGTTGTCAAGGCGGTGGATGGCAGAGTTAGAAAAAAAACCATACCCAACTGGTTTTTTCGGGGGTTTTTTCAATAAAACTGAAATTTTTTCGATAAAGCCGGATATTTCAGACAAAATTATGGTTTTGATCAGTGTTATAAACCTGTTAACTTCCTTTCAAGAGTGTTATAAACCTGTTAACTTCCTTTCAAGAGTGTTATAAACCTGTTAACTTCCTTTCAAGAAATATGATTTTCTCAATGCAAACGAATGTCCAAAGTTTTGTTGTCACATATTTATAATACATAATTTTAGCAAAGTTAAAATTACAGCACTATTGTTAATATTTTGAGGGGTTAACTGTTGTCACTGACTTTTAATCTTATATAAGTTTTAAAAAATTAAGTATAATTTTAAAATGATATTTATACAAGTCTTTAAATTATTTTGTCACCTTGAATCTTTTTTTAAAATTAGTTTTGATTATTTTATTTATCCTTGTGTGAAAGCAATATCAAGAATATAATCAGACTAAGACTGGTTAGGGAGGAGAAGTGTCACTGAAAATGCTCCAGGTTACCTGGCTCATGTGTCATTAGTAATCTTAAATTTCCTTTTGTCTAGTTTAAAAATAAAGTTTCTGTAGTCATCACACTTCACACTCTTCTCCTATCCCTTCAAAGGCTGAAGTCATCCTTTTATTTCCCTCCTTTCGCTACACTAGACTCCAGCCAAGGCCACACGAGTGAGTACTTATCCTTTGTCTCTTGGATCATTAGGTAGTTAATGCCATAGTTTTGGTTTAACTTCATGTATACTGGTAAGTCTAAGTAAGTACAATGCCTTTTGTAGCAAATTCAGGGAGGAAAATTGCTACAGAATGAACAGAAGTGCTGAAAATTGATGGCAGCAGTAAAGTTAAGTGTAAACATTGTCTGAGTGAAATTTCTGGGAAGGTAGAAAGAATTCATGTTCATATTCCTAATGTATAAAGAGAAGTTCTAATTCTTCAATCTCCCTTGAGCTGAACAGTGACTGTAAGAATGATGTATGTGTTATTTCAAATCAAGCAAATAGGACTAATGTTCATCTTGTAGCATCACAGTCTCCTAGCTTGAGTGAAGATAGTGCAATTGTGTCACCAACAGTGTTAATGGCACTGCCTTCAACGTCTATAGCATCTTGCTCTTCATCCTTGCAGAAAGGACAAAAAATTCAAACAAAGGTTACCGATTTTACTCAGGTTACAATTTCTGCTCAGAAAATCTATCGCAAAATTTTTTTACTCTTACAAGCAGCATTGCGTTTAATGCAGCAGATACCACTGCATTTAAAGAAATGATACAATGTCTGCACCCTGGCTATAAACCATTTAACTGACGACAGTGGCCCACTGAATTGCTAGATGAATTACACAAAGAAGCTGAGAATGCACTTAAAGAAAGCTGATGCAATGGTTACTATCATTCTAGATGGATGGTCATCAATAAAAAATGATCCTATCATTGCTTCAGCAGTTTGTACAGGAAAACAATGTTTTTTACTTAACGATATAGAAAGTGACTTAAAAAAAATGGCTGAATATTGTTGTGTTCCATAGAAGAAGTTGAACAAAAATACAACAAACCAGTATGTACATTTTAAAAACCATTTACAGTATAAATACGCTGGCTAGGGGTGCTAATCTAATAGGTTTTAGTTTTGTTAGCAGTGTGTATGGTACTGCAATTATAGAGTATTTGCTATAACAAAAAAATATCCTTTGTTCTTTGATTTTAGCATTAATTCTTGTAATTATTTTTTGTAGTACTTATTTTATTTTTAAACTTTCCGGAGTGTTTTCAACTTTCTAATACTCCTACACGTTTTTTAAATAAATATCTATACTGCAGAAAAACAAATTAGCTACATTTTGATTACCTCAGATTTAAAATGTTTCAAAACTTACATATTTATTTCAGGTATTTGCTGTTTGTTCCGATAACAAAGCAAAACTGCAGAAGATGAAGGAACTCTATCCAAATTTGCTTACAAATGGTTGTTCAGCACATTACCTCAATTTAGTTGAGAAATATGTAACTCCAAACACTTTCCTCAAACATATTCTCGAAATTCAAAAGTACCATCGTAATCACCACCAACCTCACGTAAGTAATAATTTAATAATTATTGTTCTTCAGTGCACAAATGACCACTACTTATTAAACTACTATTAATAACAATCTTTCTGTTTAATTTTAAAGATGGTTGAAGGAAAAAGGTGGTAGGATACCACAAATTCCCAATGAAACTGGATGAAATTCACAAATGGATTGCATTAACACATTCATTGCAAACTACCACAAATATCAAGAAATCTGAGTAAAACAACCAAGCTATGATGAAGAAATCAGCAAGTACTTGACAATGCAGGGATTTACTGTGAAGCTCTGCATCTGCAGCAATAGCTCAAAGAGGTCTCAGCTGCCTTAGACAAAGTGAGTAACAGACTTGGCCACAAAATGTAATGTGTATTTTATATTTTGCTGTATTTTCCACGTATAATTTTTTTTTTTTACTGAGAAATTAACTTGCACAATATTTTTAAGTTGGTGAGAGTAAAAATAACTGGCTAAAACATTAAATTCTGGTTAAGAAAAAAGTTTGAGTATACATGTTAACACTGCAGCTTATTTTTGTTTGCACTGTACTATTTATTTTTATGAGGGTTTGGGCTAATTACAGGCTAGCTCTTTTGTTAGGTAGGAAATTACGTGGGTAAACTTTAGGAACTGCACCGGCAACTGTCTGGAGTGCCAGAGTGGGGATGGAAAACCACAAGGGAAAAAACCACAACCAATGCAGTCTGCCAGGATCGAACCCACAACCTCTCAAATACGAGTCCAGTTTTACCACTGCTAATATTTTAATATAATGTTTAAAAATAATAATTTTTTTTTATAAAAAAACTGATGATTTATACAAATAAATACAATTTCATAATCATGAACAGTAGTAAAAAAACCATATAGTGGCCATTTAATATTCCCCTCTGGCTCTGGGTGCCCAGGTACAAAAAGCCCATAAAAAACTAAACAGTGGTAATTATTAAGTTTAGGGGCTTCTCTGTATGAAAAAAACCCCAAAAAGTGGTATATTTCCACTCTACTAATCACGTAGAATACGAATATACTAGGGGCGTAGCTTTAAAATAAGTAAAACATATTTTTAAAAATTGAACAAAAGTGCAAAATGACTTTAGACAGTTTGTTTAAGTTTGTGAACAAAACGTCCTAGACCAACAAAAGTTGCATTAACGGGTTCGGCACAGCTTACCTTGTTCATATTCAAGACGGCGTAATGTTAAAATAAGTAGAACATATTTAAAGAAATCGCAAAAATTTGATGTTTACGTCTATTAACGTCTACCGCCATTAATAATGGCTGCGCATTGCATATTTCACGCAATCTAGCGGCCGCAGATGTCATCACAGGCTTTAATAATTGTATAATATGTGCCCACGTAACCTAACAGAACCTAACCCCACGATGGGTCAATCACTATTGTACATTTTTAAACTAACCTAGGATTGCAGTTATTTAAACTAACGTAGGATTATAAGGTTACCATCTAGTCTGTGATTGTAGGGTGTTGATCGGAGATTTGATTAATATTGTATAAACTTATATTACTTTACAACCTTACAATCCTAGGTTAGTTTACAACCCTACAATCCTAGGTTAGTTTAAAATTGTAAAATAATGATTCACCCATTGTGGGGTTAGGTTCTGTTAGGTTAGGTGGGCACATATTAAGAAATTAGTCTTATGTTAATGCCCCTAGTATATTAGTGTTCTTAGTAGAGTGGAAATATACCACTTTTTGGGGGGTTTTTTTTTTACAGAAAAGCCCCTAAACTTAATAATTACCTAAACAGTTACTGGACAGGAAAGATCAAAGTGCATGATCTATCTTAATATGCAGTGTTTTTTATACTAGTTGTTAGTTGGTGCTACAAATGTGGTTTCGAATTTACTGGTAAACTATAAATATAGGTAAAATTCTACTTGAGGGGCTTNATGCAAACATCGGGCATAGTAGACATACATCTTTTAAAACTGTAGATTATACGTAATTAGTGACTGCTACATACAGATTTTTAAATTTGGTTTCAGTTGCAGAAGGACGATTCAACACTATCAATTGCAGTGGATGTATAGACTAACCTTATAAACAGTCTAATACTTGAATCATAAAGGGATGAAATTAAACAAAGAATGGAACAAGCACTGAAGCCGTTCCATTACTTGTGTAATCTTATTGATCCCAAAAATAAAGGTACTTTATTAGAATTCTTTACTTTGTTTTTAGCATAATTAATTGCAAGTATGTGCATATACAATTTGTGGCCAGATTTGCTCAGCTGCCCAGCAAGTTCTGCATCCATTGAAAGGATTTTTTCAACTTTCGGTCCTGTATGGATAAAACTGAGAAACAAGCTGGGAGTCGACAAAGCCCACAAACTTGTTAAAGTATATTGGTATTTATATGGGCAGCCTTTGGATTAGTGACCAATGCGCTAGTCATACATGTGTGAAAATATGATGGAACATTGCAAAGGTGTTTGTATTTTTTTAAGTAGTTTTAGTTTTGAGATTATGAAAATAAAACGTGTAAAGCCACATAATATTTTTTTTATTTCTGAGGTTTATGAAAAAATAATAACTTTTAAAAAAAAACCAGGTGGGTTTTTTTACATAGGTCGCACAGACTAAGTAAGTACCATCATTTACACAGACAGCCTTTAAATTGACAACTGCTTACTATACTTATATAACATAGGCAATTAAGTACTTTGCAAGGGTGTGTTAAACAAATACTTCTGGTACAACACATTCGCCAAAACATTATTTTTATTTCAAAAGGAACAAAAAACATACCTGAATAAAAACCGGGTGGGTTTTTCCACATGTGTTATATTAAAAAAAACCCAACCCAAAACCCAGCCCACATGCGAGAATACAGAACTGGAGCTTGAGCAAGAGTAATAATAGCTTAATTATAAGGCTTATGTATTAACTACTGTTTTTAATTCCCCAAGTAATTTCCCTTTACAACTTCCGAAAATAGGTTTTACCTTGAACGTAGTTGCAATTTGAGACATACTAGCATTGCTCCGGAAGTTCTTATCAGTTGTAGCATATGTACATCCTCAGATTATTTAACTTTGCTCTTATGGTATGCGAAGTGGTAGGGGGAGATAAGGCATATGACATTCTGCCAAGCATATCGATGCAGCATGGCAGAAAATTTTAGTCATCCACATACAGTGCACATTCCACAGGTGGTCTAACAGACACATTGCCATTGATGGTGATGGCAAACAGGGCGATACTCAAAATGCTCCCATGTGGCACACTGTTCTCCTGAACAAACTCCCGAGAATAGGAAGCACCTCTGAGAACTCTAAATGTATGGAGGAACATAAATTTCTGTATAAAACCAAGGGGATATCCACAAAATCCCCAAGATGACAAATGTCGCAAGATACCATGTTGCCATGTTATGTTGTACCCCTTCTCCAAGTCAAAGACAGCAAGGAGATGATGTCCTCGCAAAAACACAGTCTGTATGGCAGCCTCCAAGATGACCAAATGATTCGCTGAAGAACAATTTTGGGAGAAACTACACTAAAAAGACAATAAAAGCTGCCAGATCTCAAGGCAGTACATCAAACTTGCATTAAACATATGCTCCATAGTCTTACAGATGCAGCTGGTGAGGGAAATATAATGATAGTTGGAAACATCCCCTTTGACTTTCCCTGGTTTCAAGATTGGCACAAGGGTTGACTCGCACCACTTCAAGGGGAAAACACCAGAGGTCCAAATGTTATTAAAAATTCTCTGCAAAAAAAGTTTTCCATCATGTGGGAGGTGTTGCAACATAGCATAATGGATATTGTCGAGGCCAACAGATGTATGCTTCGAGTGCGATAAACACTGCTCCAACTCAAAAAGGGTGAAAGGCTGGTTGTAGTCCTCATCACCCGAGCCACCAAAGTGGACACCCACCATCTCGCATGTCTCTTATGGCTCGAAATATGAGAGTGTAGTGTGCACTGCTCGAAACATCCGCTAAACACATTGACCCAACAAATCTGCTAGATGTGTCCCCTCATTAACAATATTGTTGTTTACCTGAAGGATTGGAATCTGCGTGTTGAGAGATTGGCTACACAACTTCTAAACATTGTCCCAGATAAACTTACTGGTAGCATGTACCATCAGTGATGAACTGAAGTCTCTCCAGGATTTCCGCCAACTGTCTGACACGTCGAGCGCGAGCGTGACGAGACGCAGAAGAGCTCTAGGTTAGCCTGAGTGGAGTGAGCAATAAAGCATCTGAGCACACGTCATTGGGCACGGACAGCATCCTTGCATTTGTAGCTCCACCAAGGAACACGCCTACGAAAAGGTAAAAATTGTGGGATGGCAGCCTCCCCAGCTGACACGACAATAGATTTCTACTGCCACGTTCACATCAAGAAGAACCTCAGCAGTGAAGTGATGGAAACTCTGCAAATGAGCGCAGTCTGCTNCAATAGAGTTCTACTGCCACGTTCACATCAAGAAGAACCTCAGCAGTGAAGTGATGGAAACTCTGCAAATGAGCGCAGTCTGCTTTCTTAAGCACCCACAGAGGTGGTATAGGTGGGGCAGCAAATCTACACATGACCCAATATGATTGGATAATGTTAACTTCTACAGAGATTTGGATCAATACACCAATCATAGTGGATGACCAAAACTGGGCTACAAAAATAAAGATCTATACAGGATGAAGTGCCAGTATGGGTGGTGAAGTGTGTAGGAGTACCAGTATTCAACAGGGCGATATTAGAACTGCTGAGCCATGACTCTACTACCCGACCCCGGCCATCAGAGGTTTGCTACACTGAGTATCAGGATGCAATGGGTGACCACATTTCGGGCAAGTTGGTGGATGTCTGTATTTCACAGATGAATGGTCAAACTTTTGAAAGTTGTAACAATGAAGAGGAGCGGGAATAAACTGCCGACTTTGATAACTAACGGGAGGTCACGTACACCAAAAGTCAAGATGAGGGTAGCTGTAGGTGACTTAACACCATCAGTAGTTTTCAGCACACGGCAAACATCAATAACATACTGAGTTTGAAGCTCACGTAATGCCTTGCTGGAGTTGAGTGACATGGGACTTTACCCCACAGAGAACTTTGCAATTGCCCTACTGAAAGTCTTAATCGCCAAGAGCCCCCACGACTGAGCAGCAATCTATGTCTCTACCAGAAGCTCGTGCCTTTCGCTGATATTCTTACAGTCAGCAACAAGATCACCAGTCGCTCCATCAAGCACTTTTTGCAATTCGAAAGAAGACACCTTTTAGAAAGTGCGCCCTTCTAAACCACGGATAACCAAAATACAAGGCATAGGTAATTTAACAGCAGCAGACCAACACACTACAGAATCACTAACAGTATCATCGTAGTGCTATTTTAAGTGGCTGTTGAGGGTGCCACCCTTTTGGGGAGTGATTTTGGAAGCCATGGTGTAGGCCCCCCCATACTGGGACTTATTGGCTCAGCCTGCGGTTTTGGAGGGGGGGAGGAAGAAGCCAGCAGTTAAAACACCTCACAGGCTTGTGCTGTTAAGAGGGGGTCCAACCTCCTAGACCTTCGCCACTATTCACTGCAAATTATTGCCCGAGTAGCACACCAAAGTTTACACCAGGGCAACCAGAAGAAAGTACCAATTGGTGCTACGTGGGCATACATGTACGTGGATATGGGGTCCGCAACTAGATTTTCCTGCTGGGCCAGTGAGAAGGGTTTGTTTGCTAGACAGTCGCTAACAAAGGCACCATGTATGGTCACACAATTTGGAAGCAGCACTCATTCGTGAGGACAGACCCTCATTAGGAAGGACATTGCCCTGGCCTGAAACGATGCAGTAGAGGGAAGATGCGACAGGACCTTGTGAGATGGAAAGAAAAAATATGGTAAAAAAGAAGATGAAGTATGAGATGATGATCCGAACCAATTTCAGATCCTCATCACGTCCCGATTAGTTGCCTCTTACAACTAGTACAGGGTAGCTTTGGTGGTATTCTAAGACCCTGTCAGCACGCAGGGGTACTGCTTCTACAGAAATTTTTATTTCAGGCAGATGCCAGGGGAGATATGCCAGATGGTTAAGCACAATTGAGACAACCCATTAAGGTGATATTCTACCAGATAGTGCCATTGTAGAAAGCACTTTGGTCTCTTAAAACTCTTGACAGTTTGCCAGTAAGGATGACACTGCTTTTTGACTTGAGAGGGCAACACAAGGGGTTTTCAAGTAGGTCACACAAGTACTTCCAAATGTTCGTAAAGCTTCAATTTCACAAAATACTGAATTTCCTCTACTAGATGGTCTGAGGAACCTTTAACAAAAACAAGAGAAAACCTCAAATGATGAAAAGGGAAGGATGTCTCAGAAATACTACAAAGGAATAAGGATACTTTCTCCTGTGGGCCAAATGATCTCAAGAGAACTAATGTTGCATGTCATCACATAGACACAGGGGATGCCAGGATCATAAAGCAGCTACCAAGGCAACTACCAATAGTCGCATAATGCAGATGAGGATATTTTCAAAGAGATGAAGGCATTATGTGATATAACCATCAGTCAGTTCATAGTTTTCTCCCATAGTACTTGTTAAAAATAAAGTTGACTGAGATTTTATGTACATTACTGCCAGCTTAATGTGACCAAGGATTCTTACCCACTCCTAAGGATAGACAACACTGAACAGCCAGGTTCACAATGGTTTTCTACTTTGGACATGAAGAGAAGGTACTGGCAATGCAAGGTGGCACCAGAAAACAAAGAAAAGACTGCCTTTTGTGTCCAAGGGAAAGGAACCAGGCAATTCAAGGTTATGCTCTTTAGACCATATAATGCCCCTACACCTTTTCAACATCTGATGGAGAAGGTCCTTCCTTAGACATTTGCCAGGTTGTGTATATTCTATCTCTGAATAGACACTGGTAACGTGATGTGGCAGAGGCCTATGTGGCATTAAATGCTACGAGTATATCGCCAAGAAACATACACCTCATCAAAGCACATAGAACAGAGAAAAACAAACATTTAAAAACATTTATTACAAAAGCACAAGGAAATATTAGTATGAGAAAAAAACTGATGTTGCATTCATTAAGTTATCGACCTTGTAAAGCACGTAGTTACTGGGGAAGGTTCTCTCCATTAAAATAAACTGATTTAAGCTGGCCACCGTAAAAACAATTTAAATATGCTCGAGTCCAAGATGGCAAGACAAAGACACAATATTTCTAATTTTCAAAATTTAGCTAGGAAAGGCATGATATCATAGTTTCCACTGGGTAGCAGTTACGATAGGAAAATTGTCAAGTTTCGTTTAAATGTGTAAGAATCTCCAAACTTAAATTTTTTAATTACAAGTTCACATGTTTCAAATTATGAAATTTAGACCGATGTACGTCTCACGTGTCAAGTCGAACCATGGAGATGGGTGGCGTCCCTTCGCCATNAAATTATGAAATTTAGACCGATGTACGTCTCACGTGTCAAGTCGAACCATGGAGATGGGTGGCGTCCCTTCGCCATACTGCCGCCATTGTCACCAAAGCTTGCCGTAGCAACACTAAAAAATTTATCTAGTTTTGCGTTTGAGGACTTCTATATGTACCCACACTTTCACAAGTCTAATTAACATTTCTTTCAGCATTGTTAATCTAAAATTTACAACTGTGCAGCATTTCCAAATCTCAATTCTCTGAACCCTAAAACTTAAGTCGTGCTGCGATGAAAGGAAATCCGAAAGTTGTTAAAAATTTGTTAAAGACATACCAAAGTNACCCTAAAACTTAAGTCGTGCTGCGATGAAAGGAAATCCGAAAGTTGTTAAAAATTTGTTAAAGACATACCAAAGTGTTCTACAGCAACAATAAAATGTACAAGGAGAATAAAATATGCTACAATTACTCTCATATCAGAAGACTTACAAGTTATAACATTTTGCTATATCAAATAAATTAAACTACATTTAACATATCTATACAACTAACGGACAAATATTCTTACATTTTAGTATTACAATACAATAATATGATTCAATTCAAAAAGCTTAAAAATTCATTCGTCTTTCTCAAAGATAAAAAAAGGATGGATGAGAAACTTGAAATATAAAATATCTGGGCTTTAATTTGAAGAGTCTTTCCAATCCAAATAAATCACTTATATAAATTAAAGATAGAATAAACAAAGTATAATTACTTTCTATTTTAATGACATAAGGAGTACCTAAACAACATTGTGGTCACAGGAAGGAAATGCAGTAGAACTTCCATTATCTGCGGTAATACGGGGGACGAGCAAGCTGGACAATCGAAAATCGCGGTTAGACAAGTCTTGCTTACCTCTCATGGTTGTTAGCTGCCAGGGGGCTGATGATACACAGTGTTTTACCATTTACTAAAGAAAATTAACTTTTGGTATTAATAAAACATAAATATTAAAAAAGAAAGGCATTTTCCAATAAAAGAATTCTAAAAATGCAAACACTAATGTTGGTCAACAGCAAAATTAACATAATAACCAGGCTGTGAATCGGCCTAAAAGATGTTGTAATGACGCAATATTCTTAATTTTTCNCAGCAAAATTAACATAATAACCAGGCTGTGAATCGGCCTAAAAGATGTTGTAATGACGCAATATTCTTAATTTTTCAGGACACGGGTGTAAAATTCTTTCGTGTGTTTGAAGCTTTGACAAGCTTCATAATAATTTTTACGGGTTTAAAGTTNGGGACACGGGTGTAAAATTCTTTCGTGTGTTTGAAGCTTTGACAAGCTTCATAATAATTTTTACGGGTTTAAAGTTTAAAGCCGTGGTGACTCGTTTCCCGTGATAGTTTATCCGGCAGACGTATGCTATTGTAGGATATCGGGCGGACGTCTGCTATTGTAGGATATCGGGCAGACGTCTGCTATTGTAGGATATCGGGCGGACGTCTGCTATTGTAGGATATCGGGCGGACGTCTGCTATTGTAGGATATCGGGCGGACGTCTGCTATTGTAGGATATCGGGCGGACGTCTGCTGTTTACGTTTTATCAGGAGTCAGTTTACAGTTTTGTTTCGAACTTTGGAGTTTTGTTATGCGTCAGCTTAACTAGATATTTTCATGCGCCGTTTTGTTGTACGAAAGGTTTGTTTATGTTGACGGCGCAGGATTAGTTCCTGCGGCTTAGTTATGATAACGTTGTGGAGAGCGTGCGTGGCCAGGCCGTTATCTCAGGAGAGGGGGGTGATAGGCAGCACAAAAGAGGCGTCTGTCTGTCGCCCTTCAAGCAGTACAAGCAGTGCTTCAGAGTCAGTCGGCGGCGAGGGCCGTTAGAAGCGTCACTTCGGGGCAGTCGCCCTTCGAGCAGTTTCGTCCCCCGTCAGAAGCATCATACAATGGTCGTCTAGGTCGCGTCGGGCAGGACAATAACCCCCACATCGGCCACTAGACTTTATTTTAATTCTCTGCCGGTGTGGGAGGTAGCCGCATATTATATTTCTTTTGATGCAAGTTTTGAGACACAATAATCTGTAAACGACTGTCAGGCTGTCTGTACTTTTATATTTATCTGTGAGAGGTTCGTACTCTGTACACCGGCAATTCGTATGAGAACTGTGTCATTCAAATGATAAATAAAGTATAGAACAAACTAACTTGGAACTTGAACTTTATTTCATAATTACACTGCGTCCATTCACTGAGTCTCGTGTTCCACCGTTGAGCAAGCCGAGGCAATGTAAACATTCGGCAGTGTAACAAGTGCCGAATGTTACAATGTCTCATGACAAAACAGTTTAATTACAGTTTTTTTTTGTAAAAGTAAGACTTGTTTACTCACTTAGCAATATTTTAAAAAGTATGCATGATCCAGTTAAAATTATTCAACAGAATTAGGGTAAAAATTATTGTAGAAACCGAGCCACGAATTGGCCTGAAATTTGCTGCCCAACAAGAAAGTTTTTTTTTACCGTTTCTTATAAAAAATATAACATTTTGTACTCACAAAACAATATTTTAAAAAGGCAGCTGTGTTTCAGTTAAAATTCCTTGAAAGTGCAGATGTGAACACTGATATAACTATCAAAATTAACATTAAAAAAACAGGCCTCTAATTTGTCTAGAACTATAAACATTGTACATTAAAGCTGTTGCATCATTTAAATTATATGGTTTCAAATTTGATACAAACTGTGTAGTTGGAGGCATTTTTAATTCACAGTACAGCAGACTTGATTGCCTGTAGTTTGAAATGTAAACTACGTCGAAGGCAGGTTATGATCAACAACCACTCTGTGTCAACCGCCTTACTAGTGTTGCTCTTTTTTCAGTGGCCATCTCCATCTCGCTTTTGCTTGTGCTCTCTCCTTATCGCTCGCTACCTCTTCTTTTCCAGCTGGTAGTGGGCAATCAATACTTTGCCTGGCAACTGGAGAACAGCCAACCATGAGCAAGAAGGGAATTGAAGAGGCAGTACCGAAAGGAAGGGGAAGAGATGGCCGAGAAATATCTTCTACTTTCTAAGGAAAGGTGAACAGAGAAGTCAGTTAACCACTTTTGACCACTTTACACTGGTGCCAACGTGTTTCCAGACAAAGACATTTTTAACTGCTGTAATAATAACCTGACAAGATTAGAAAATTGTGATTCATCTGAAAATTGGATGATCAAGTCGCGGATACGTGGGGTTCTACTGAAGAGTACCTGGCATGCCCAGACTGTGTATTTCAGAAAGTAGCCACCGCCAACCTGAAATTGGTTCCTGTTGAAAATTTATTTCTTGGGATATGTAGTGTTAGCCCATGGGATTGGAACAGACCCTGATATGACCAGACAATAAGATTGATCTCCGCCAAATCACAAAAATGAAGTGGAGTTTCCTGGGCTTATGTGCTTACTACCGCCGAATTGAGCCAAGGGTTTGCCACGATCGCCAAGTCTCTGCATGAACTGAGACCGAGGCAATAAGAAAGTTTCATTGGACCACTTAGTGTGAAGTTGTTTTTAATTAACTAAATAAAATTATGGTATCTCCCCCAGTCCTGAGCCTCCAGAGTAGTGACAGAGGAAAGTGGCAAGTGATGATAGCCAGAACGAGTGCCACTTTGCTTCAAACCAATGTATAGTGATTCAAGCGTAGCTATGTGATGCATGCAAAAGGCTTTTCATATACAGCCCAAATATTGAGAGTGAAATAAAAATACCCCTGTGGTGTGTTGTGGTTATAATTTAAATCATTCCTTTTCCAGATTCAAAATATTTCAAGAGAGAATCTAGTACAGCAACAGTATACTTCTAATACTAATTTTCACAAAGAACAGTGAAACAACATGATGTAGGAATCAGGGCTGTGTTATCTCGAATTTAGGATGGGAAGGAGACTACGGGAATACTTTCAACGATACTTTTAAGGAAGACTCTATCCTAAGAACTTATCATGCTTCATTATGCTAGCTATTATGTTTCAAGACCCTCGAATGACAAATAGCTAGGTGGGTGCAGCACCTACAGGAATTTGACAAATACATCACAGGTCTGAACACCTTCACAGCAATGCAGATGCACTTTCTTTGCAGGAGACCATGCGAACCATTCTGCCATCACTGAACCCCTGAAAGAAAAGAGTAATATCACTGAAAGCATGGAGGACAATAATTCAAAGCTCTGCAACTTGCGATGGGTCACTTACATGGGATGAGGGCATTAGCAAATATCAACTTGTGTCCAACAATACAGTGGAAAAAAAAAACTGGAAGAAACCATAACATTACATCCTCAGTTGAATGGGATGGTCAAGAGGCTCAATTGTACCCTGGAACACTATCTGGCAAATTTCATGGATGAAAACCGAAAGGTCTGGGACTCCAAGGTACCCACACATTTCTACTGGCATATTGTTCAGCAGTCCACAAGGGTAAAAACCTTTAAGGAAGCTGTTTGTGAGAGAGCTTTGCCTCCCTGGTACCGTGCTGTTTGGATGTTCAAAAGAAGCAGCCACCGCAGAATATGGCAGTAAACTACTTCAGAGGCTAGTCAACATCCACACGTTTACCTGGCGGCACCTTAAAGACAACAGTGACTAAATGAAAAAGTATGACTGGAGAATGCCTGAAGGTTTTCCAAGGACAGCTGGTGTGGCTGTACAACCCAAAGGTAAAAAGGATATTGCCCTAAGCTACAAAAATGTTGGGAAGGGCTGTACAGGATCCTCAAGCAAATCAATAACGTGGTCTATTGGATTTGTCAACGGGGATCTTCAGCAATGCTTAAAGTTGTCAACAATGACTGACTGGCACTATACGAAGGTCCTGGCACTATACGAAGGTCCAAAAATTTGTCTGTTAGAGATGAATAGGACTCGAGGAGAGGGCAGTGTTGTGCGTGAGCCCTGCCCTTTTCTTCGCACCATGAGTGTGTCTGTATTTGCTGCATTGGGGAGTGGGTAACAATGCTTGACCTGCCCTCCCTGGCCCCATCCCCTAAGCGGACCCACAATATGTTGCCGAAGGAGTGGGGGGAGATTGATGCTGACGTGAGATGGTGCCACCACCCCTCTCCCCTGTAGTGGTCGGCTGTAGCTACTGCGCAAACTTTCTGGACATCATCTCCCTCGGCATGACCCCATGTGTGAAGTTTTTTCTCCATAAAATGCTGGCTCCTACAAGTAGCACAGCATCTGGAGGGGTCGGCAATCTGTGGTAGCCCCTAGCGAAGTGTGATGAGTGGTGAACGAAGAAGAGGACAGATTGCACAGGCAAAGTAAGACTGCGGCAGGCATGTGTGTTCAGCAGTGATGAGTGAAGCGTACAATTGCTGTGGAGAGTAAGTTACCTGATGAGTAGAGAGAACACGTGCAGGAGTGCTCAAGGTGCTCTAAAGCAGGGATTCTCAAAGTTTTAAAGTCCATGCCCCCTTTTAACAAACCCTTTTAACAAATATATGTGATCACGCCGCCCCCCCTCCCTTTTTATTGGAATTATTTCGTTTTACAATAGTTAAAACTAAAATTTTAACTTATCCCTATAGTGCTGCTATAGGTTACATTAAAATTCAAGTATTTTGATATTAGCTTTATTATTATACATACATTTAAAAAAAACTGTTTGAAAGTAACATTTTGAATTTAAATACATATATAATGTTAAAAGAGTGTATTCACTAATTTAGTATTCATTAATTAGTTGTAATTATATATATGTTTGGTATTTTAATAATTTGTTACCCGACAAATATAATGAGACAGCTGGCTCTGTCTTTCACAAGTTTGTTTATGTTTGGTTNATTTTAATAATTTGTTACCCGACAAATATAATGAGACAGCTGGCTCTGTCTTTCACAAGTTTGTTTATGTTTGGTTACAATTGTGACAATGCACATCTCAAATCATTTTAAACGTCTAATTGCGCTCAATATTTAGATTTTATAACAGCTAGTGTAGAAAATCCTGCCTCGCACAGATAGGTTGATGAAAACTGCACAAATAACTTCGCAGCTTCCAAACACACTTGTGGGCTCACACACACAGGCAAATACCTCAACCCAAAGTCTTCAACAGTCATGTTTGGGAATTCAGTCTTTGCTTGAGAATCACATTTTAGGTCAATTGTCTGTTCCTGNATTTTAATAATTTGTTACCCGACAAATATAATGAGACAGCTGGCTCTGTCTTTCACAAGTTTGTTTATGTTTGGTTGCGATTGTGACAATGCACATCTCAAATCATTTTAAACGTCTAATTGCNGACAATGCACATCTCAAATCATTTTAAACGTCTAATTGCGCTCGATATTTAGATTTTATAACAGCTAGTGTAGAAAATCCTGCCTGACACAGATAGGTTGATGAAAACTGCACCAATAACTTTGCACCTTCCAAACACACTTGTGGGCTCACAGGCAAATAACTCAACCAAAAGTCTTCAACAGTCATGTTTGGGAATTCAGTCTTTGCTTGAGAATCACATTTTAGGTCAATTGTCTGTTCCTGNAAAAGTCTTCAACAGTCATGTTTGGGAATTCAGTCTTTGCTTGAGAATCACATTTTAGGTCAATTGTCTGTTCCTGAAGAAAAGCAGGAAGTATCAGGTGTAGTTGAAACTTTCGCAGAGAGTGGTTAAATTTGACGCAGTTTTCTGAACAAATGTCTGGGAAATAGTCTCCTATTTTGATTTTTAAAGAAGCCAAATGTGTTAAAATCAAGTCCTTCAAATTATCTCTGAAATAGAATTGAACCCGGAGTATCATCGAGAAGTTCATTGAGCCTTGGAAACTATGAAAAGTTAGGTTCGAAACTCTGAAGACGGCGTTGGCACAGAGAAATTTTTTCCAAGAAACCTTTCATTGCATTGTATGTCTTCAGAATATTTCTCTGTCCTTGTAACTTCAAGTTACGTCCGTTGAGTGATTCGAAGAAGTCAGACAAATATGCTAAGTAAAAAATTAATTTATCTTCTGTAAACTGGATGTATAGGTCTTCTTTACTGGAACTCATGAAAANAAATATGCTAAGTAAAAAATTAATTTATCTTCTGTAAACTGGATGTATAGGTCTTCTTTACTGGAACTCATGAAAAAGATCTCAACTTCGGATTTCATTAACTTGTCGGATCTATCGTACAACGGAAATCTCTCGGTTGCATGAAGAGTGTGATACAGAAGAGTTTGTTGGTTGCTGTAACTCTTGGCACAAAACCTCAAAAAGTCTAGTGTTGAGAATGCTAGATTTTACAAAATTGACTATTTTAATTGCCAAGTTCAACACACTATTAAGTGATTCAGGCAGAGTCTTACAAGCCAGAGNTTTACAAAATTGACTATTTTAATTGCCAAGTTCAACACACTATTAAGTGATTCAGGCAGAGTCTTACAAGCCAGAGTCTGCCTGTGAATGATACAGTGAGAACCAATTATGTTTGGGTTCTTTTGTTTTGCCAGTTCAATAATCCAGATCAGCATCCTGTCATAGCTTGGGCCCCATCAATACATATCCCAATGACGTTCTCCCAAGGAAGATTTGCTGCCAAAAATTCACATAAGGCAGAAAATACATCAACAGCCTTTGTTGTAGTTTGTAAAGTTTGAGAAAACAATATTTCCTCCATGAACCGTTTCCCATAAATAAAACTGCAGTAAAATAACAACTGAGAGTGCTTAGCAATGTCAGTTGTTTCATCACATTGCAATGAAAAAAATGGGGATTTATTCAGCTTTTTTATTACTTGATTTTCCAANTACAAGCCAGAGCCTGCCTGTGAATGATACAGTGAGAACCAATTATGTTTGGGTTCTTTTGTTTTGCCAGTTCAATAATCCAGATCGGCATCCTGTCATAGCTTGGGCCCCATCAATACATATCCCAATGACGTTCTCCCAAGGAAGATTTGCTGCCAAAAATTCACATCAGGCAGAAAATACATCAACAGCCTTTGTTGTAGTTTGTAAAGTTTGAGAAAACAATATTTCCTCCATGAACTGTTTCCCACCAATAAACCTGCAGTAAAATAACAACTGAGAGTGCTTAGAAATGTCAGTTGTTTCATCACATTGCAATGAAAAAAATGGGGATTTATTCAGCTTTTTTATTACTTGATTTTCCAAATCTTCAGCCATTTCATCAATTCTGCATTTTACTGTGTCATTTGACAAAGATATTTTTGCAACCTTATTACAACTTTCTCCACCAAGAACAGTACTACAAGCTGTTAGTAAACATGGTTTTATAAGGGACTCGCCAATAGTATGTGGTTTCTTGTCTTTTGCGATTAGCAAGGCGATCTTAAAAGAAGCTTCAATGGCCTTTTCATTTTTCATATGAAAACTTCCAGTTTCATCCGTGTCAATGAGCTTTTCTTGGTAACAAAAAACTCAGCTGGTTTGTCTATCAGGGCGGCGTGGTTGGTTGTCAAAATGACGTTCCAAATGACCTGACTGCATTGCATCGTTACTCAGAACAACGTGACAAAAAAGGCACTGAGGTAAATGGCTTCCATTTTTCTCTATGTATGAAAATCCATACTTAATATAGTCATCACTTTAGGTCTTTCCTTAGGCAATGATTTTGCCATATTTAGCCATACAGTACTACACAGAACACTGCCACTCGCACACCCTATATTAACCACGGTAAAAAAAATATAACCTAGCCTAGTCTGCAGCCAGTTGACAACTAGGGGTTACGTTAGGTGGAAGGTTATGTTAGCTGGCCACGCGCAAGCGCACAGCAAGGCAGAGGTGGAAAAACCTCCTACACTTCACCAAGTACTTAGTAGCTTACAAAAAAAGCTACACCTTGCTACGGGTCTAATACAACTTTCTTCTCAGACATACTACACTAAAGTAATTGGCCTGTAAATATCGTTCCCGTCTTCCACAGTCTGCGACAACAGCATAAATTCAAAGGCGGCAGGTGCACGCCGGCCAACACNTCATCACTTTAGGTCTTTCCTTAGGCAATGATTTTGCCATATTTAGCCATACAGTACTACACAGAACACTGCCACTAGCACACCCTATATTAACCACGGTAAAAAAAATATAACCTAGCCTAGTCTGCAGCCAGTTGACAAACTAGGGGTTACGTTAGGTGGAAGGTTATGTTAGCTGGCCACGCGCAAGCGCACAGCAAGGCAGAGGTGGAAAAACCTCCTACACTTCACCAAGTACTTAGTAGCTTACAAAAAAAGCTACACCTTGCTACGGGTCTAATACAACTTTCTTCTCAGACCTACTACACTAAAGTAATTGGCCTGCAAATATCATTCCCGTCTTCCACAGTCTGCGACAACAGCATAAATTCAAAGGCGGCAGGTGCACGCCGGCCAACACAGCCACACTTTTCATCTCACTGTGCGGCAGTGGCCACTATTGCCAACTCAAAAATCAAAATTTCCCTTGTAAAAAATTTACATAGATTTAAATTTTGAAAAAATGTAGAAAAGCTAACAGAAAACCTAAATTGTATACTTTTTATATTTAGCTGTTTTGAAATTCTAATTTCCACAGCTTACCACACCTCCCCTGAAATTCTCCTACGCCCCGGGGGGGGCAGGTTGAGAATGCCTGCTCTAAAGCATTCCAGACTGGAAAAACTTTTTTTGAATTGAAATAGGATGAGACTTGAATGAACAAGTAATAAAAGTACAGACTTCAATGTGAATACTGAAACTGTCAGCTAGAAAATCTATAGTTTAATAGTAATTCAGTTGGTGTTAGAATACTGTTTATAAAGACTTGTATTAATTGTTTAATTATGTTAATTTTTGTGAGTTGAGGGGCAATAACGTAAATTTCAACTGTACATGGCAAGTGATAGCCATTGTTGTGGAAATCATAAATTTGGAGTGATTTTGGTAATCATCCAGTTTAGGGGCTTTTCTGTAAAAAAAAAAAAAACCCCAAAAGTGGTATATTTACACACTACTAATTACGCAGAACATGAATATACTAGGTTCATTAACGTATTACTAATTTTGTAATATCTGCCCACCTAACCTAACAGAACCTAACCCCACGATGAGTGAATCACTATTTTACATTTTTAAACTAACCTAGGATTGTAAGGTTTTAAACTAACGTAGGATTTTGGGATTTTATACTAAACTACGCATTTAGGATTTTAGGGATTTAAAGGAACCGTAAAACACACCAAAAGAATATAAATTTACTCCCTAGGTAGGTGGCTGGTAGAATTCCTCTGTCAACTGCCAATTTAACCTTATCACACTCGACGAAACACCATGTTCCACTAACATGCCACATACGCGAATATAACACCTGAAGCACTCGTTCATAGCCGAATATTACGCACTGAAGCACTCGTTAATAGGCTAATATAACGCACAAAAGAACTCTTTCTTGCTTTCTCAGTTTTAAATCCGCTTGATTAGAACATCACGACCGACGTTGGAAAAATNGCACAAAAGAACTCTTTCTTGCTTTCTCAGTTTTAAATCCGCTTGATTAGAACATCACGACCGACGTTGGAAAAATCACAATGGCTACTAAGCTGTTTGAAAAATTGTCCATCACGTGACACGTCGCCGTGACGTAACAATATCTTCAAGCCAATAAGATGGCAGGAATCATTACGTAACCAAACATAATAACAACCGACGTAAACAAAGCGCGTAACAACTTGTGCTTTTAACTATGTTATTTAAAGCGTTCTACTTATTTTAACATGACCCCCTTCTGAATATGAACTAGGTAAAATGTGCCGAATCCATTAATGCTACTTTAGTTTATCTAGGATGTTTCCTTCAGAAAAGCAGATAAACTGGATAATTAGTGATTTTTATTGTTCATAAATAAAATTATAAAATAATTTGCTCTTAATTATGGTTTCATTCCCTTAAAAACTAGCTACGCCAACAGACTTTGGATAATTGTAACAGTATAGGACACGTACCAAACAAGCATTGGCCAGTGTAATAAATAATCCCTGATACAGACTTTCTAAACATTATTTCATATCTTTTCAGTCACAACAGGCCTATTGGGCTTATAATTTTGTATCAGGTCACCATAGTTGTCTTAGTTGTTACTTTCCACACACAACCGTGCACATGCATNTTGGGCTTATAATTTTGTATCAGGTCACCATAGTTGTCTTAGTTGTTACTTTCCACACACAACCGTGCACATGCATTTACACACACACCCGTGCACATGCATGTACGCACGTACACATACATTTACACACACCACAAAGTAATAAACAGTACCAAAAAATAATTACAACTTGTACAGATCATTATATGTATTGTTTGTAGTTTAAAATATTCCTGAAATCAAACAAATATTACAAACATCAATATGTAGCAATGTTTACACTGTCAAGACTACTTTTTTGTGTGCGCACGCGTTTGTGAAAAGGTGGGGATGATTAGGCAGTTCCTTTTATGTTAAGGTTCGTGAGCCACTATTAAAAAAAAAACAGTAGTGTAGTGTACATCTCAATACCAAAGGTTTGTTTATGTGTGTGACATAGTTAATGACGTTAAGACATTGGCTATACAGTTGATTAGGTTGGTAGTAGTGACCAAAAAAAAACAAGTGGTAGGTATCCGAATCAGCCTAAAGTGTGTGTCAAAAATGAATGAAACAAAAAAAAAAAAAACCATTTTGTTACGTTGGCCATTGTCTGTCGGTGTAGCGTGTCGTAAAATGGATGCATGTGCCGCATGTTATGGTAATTGGAAAAAAAACAGTGATAAAATAAGTATAGTATAAAATGAAGTGTTACAGAAAAAATGTGTTGAGTGAAAATATTGAGTGAACTGTAGGGAGAAATATGATATATAATGTACAGAGTTAATAAAAAAATATGTGGTGCATATGATGATGTGTTAGACGTCTAATAAAGAAGGCTACATGGTGCAACGACACGCCATGGGCATAGTCATTACATGCTCTAGCCTCACCACAACAGTGGACCCCTCCGAGAAGAAACGTTAGCAGTACATGCCACAGAGCTCTGCCAGGGTTGCAGTGGACCAGATCCTGTCAGCACACAACTCACTCCATTCCTCTAAACTGCTTATCCCTCCAGCCTNACCAGGGTTGCAGTGGACCAGATCCTGTCAGCACACAACTCACTCCATTCCTCTAAACTGCTTATCCCTCCAGCCTTGGCTGCGAATGGGAAGTGCGCCGCCAGCTTTGGCAGCCTTCTGTCATCTCTGGCGCACCTTTGTCACTTGTCTCTTTGTTCCTCCCCTGCTACACCCTACGCCCCCTGCACTGGCCATGTGTTTCGGGTATATAAGGGACAAGCAGCGCCATGTTCAAGGTTGACTAGCAGCTCTGTCGTAGAATGTCACTACTTGACTGCGCACAAACGCTGCAAGCCTTCACGTATCACTAGATATCTCTTGTCGCTTCAGACTAGAATGTCACACTGCCCAGCAGATCACAGTAGCCTACCGCGCTTCTCTGCTACCTCGCAAGCCACATATCTAGTAGATATGAGTCCGAGTACCGCCTGGGGTTACCCTCGTCTCCACCCGCACCGCAACGTCTAGGTGTCGCACACTGGTTGGCATCCTAGGAACAACCTTTCAGGACCTAGTCAAGGGGCAGGCTGGTTATACATGTATTTTCTGTCTTGGCAATAAACAGGCATAAACCGAGTTATCACTTGAAGCCACTATTCTTCAGTACGTTGCTTCCTGCTATCTCCTGTCTCATCGAAAGTACCTCAGACACACTTGTAGGAGCAGACATGTGCCGACACCATATTCCATCCAAGTCTATTGGAAGCGCTGTCTCTACGGAGCAGTGGCCCACGCAACTGTTGCGCCCTTCTGTGAGTGCTTGGGTCTGCCGGCAACTTCCTGCCCAGCCACCCCACTCGCAGGGAGGTCAGCTGCTGCCCCTACAGGGAGTTCTGACTAAGTGATACATGGATATATGTAGACTTCCTGCGTAACACAGGAGCTGTCGCCCCTACCTTGCTGTTGTTACCTGCTTTTAAGTGCTCGAGTCTGCCAGTGACTTCCTGCCCAGCAAAATCACTTGCAGGAGGCCAGTAGTCAGACATTCCACTTACACCCATTCCTTTCAGGCCGTGCCTGCCTCTACGGAACACCCACTGCCTTCCTCTCTATTCTATTTACCCCATATACTTCACGACTGGGGTGGGCAGGATAAGAGAGCCAAACAGGGGGCTAGCCCTGATTGGAGGCAGGGTGGGGGAAGTACGGTGTGCCAACCAGGTGTATTCCTAGAAGCGTGGAGAAGCAGCTCGACAGAGGGGAACTGCAACCAGCTCAACTAGTGGAAGTCGCAGCCTGCCGTTACGACCTTCTGTGGCACATCCCACGAGCTGTCTCACCACTGCCTCCCACACCTCCAAAGAAACCAGTAATCGTCAACCAACCTGCAGCCTCCAATAAGTGGTACGTCGTATAGAACTAACGCCTACGCACAGACTCTTACTCCAACTAGGCCATTACCTCCCAGCGCACCCCCACGTGCACAACGGGCTATTGTAGAATTGCCTGAAACAGTCCATCCCACACCCAGTAAAAATCCCGTGAAGTTGACAATGCTAGCTTCCCAGCCATCTGGGTGGGTGGGAGGCTCAGATGCAGGCCAATGCCACTAACTCCTGCTACAGAGGGGCGTCAGTATATGATGGTGAGGCGTTCAACATATAATGAGGATGAGTGATATTATACGGTGGCAGAAAATTGACATGTTGGGTAAAGTTAAATGTGGAATTATTTAAATACGAATGTGTGTATCAGGTATAATAAACAGTGTTGTAGATAAGTAATGTTAGGTCAGGATTCTGTAGTGCTAACAAGTCTTTGCAATTTAAAATTAACAACAGGAGTGGATGGTATTATATAATATTCAAGAGTGTAATAAACAATGTTAGGTAATGTTATATGTTCTGTAGCTGCGATAAGTCATGGCAGTTTTTAACCAATAATCAAATTGCAATGAATGGTATTGTTTAATGGTTTGTAGAGTGCAATAAATTGTGTTTTAGGTAGGTAATGTTAGGTTAGGTATCTTTAATGTCAACGAGTGTTTGCCAGTTGTAAATAACAATCAGATTGCAGTGGATGATTGTATATAATATTTTGAAAGGGTGTAATGAATTATATATGTAGGTAATATTAGGTATGTATTGTGGCAACAAGAGTTTCCTATTTTTAATGGACTATGTGATTGCAGAAGATAATATCGTAAAATACTTTGAAAGGTGTAATAGAGTTGCAGATAGGCCATGTTAGGTTAGGGTTCTGTAGTGTCAACGAGTCTCAAGTCTTATCTGGTAGTATATTTGGGCAGATGGGATCAAGTGTATTTTTAGATATTACATATGGTATAGTGTTTTACACTGTGGATGGGTCCTAGTGTACTTCCCAATACCACATACGGTATCACGTAGTACACTTGGGCAGATGTGTGTACTTCCAGTTACCAACATCTATAAATGCTGAAAGTATCCCTGACCAAAAACCCCNGTACACTTGGGCAGATGTGTGTACTTCCAGTTACCAACATCTATAAATGCTGAAAGTATCCCTGACCAAAAACCCCCACATTCCAGTTCATACCCTGTTAAATTGCAAGAGGAAAGGGTTGGGGTTATAAAAAAAATGTGTTGTCATCTGCATTATATTGGTGACGACATAACCTGTATGTAAACGCATGGCATCTGGTTGTACACTAATCCCAAAGCCCTAACTGTACCAATTTTTCAACGTATCCAACACTTCTCACTCCAATTTATCTGCCATGACCCATGTAGCCTAATGCATGAAAAAGAATGTCTGCCAGAGGCTTGTACTAACCATACTTAAAAATGACTGCATTCCTTAGAGCAATATAATGCCATCCTAGGAACTAGAAAGCGTGGCTCAGCAAAGGATCAGAACAATTCAAAGGGTTAATTATGCTCATGGCCAGTGCTAAACATTTAGTCAAAATTGCACAAATTGCCAAAACGTTTGTTCATGCAAACATCCAATGGCAGGGTGTCTGCAGCCAAGCAACTAGTGCATAACTCATCAATCATGCTCTTTGTTCCTTCGGTATAAGGCAAGAAAGGGACTAACAGCATCGGCTGTCTTCGCACACATTAATCTTGAGCAGCAATTAAGGCGCAACCTTGTTTCTTCCCCTAGTGGGGAAGTGGTTGCCTAGCAACCCTCCATCGCTCATCTGGCCAGGAGAGGCGCATATTACCTATGCACAGAGTCCCATCTTCATCCAACCAGTGTTCACTTTCTAGTACAAGAAATTAAATTTTTAATAGGATATTAGGTAAAAATCACATGTATAGTCCATTCACAGTTACTTGCAACTTTTCTGAAGCCCTGCTGAATATCTACTTCCAGGATATCCCTCTGCTTCATGCTAAAAAAGCTTAACTAAGTCTAGAAAATTACATCAAAGAGGCAACGCACTTCATTCGTGCGCACTCAGTTACATAATATTTTGCATTAGAACCATTTCTTACTAGGCATTAGGTACCAACACATATTTCCTCACCGTTTTTATTCCTATTAATTACAAATTTATTATTATAATTTATATATAAAATAAAAATATTCAATTTAACCAAAAATAAGGTATTTTTATGTAAACACATGTATAAACGCTTGTGATACATAGCATATTTCGGAAACAACCAAATGCATCATAGATGGGGTGATTTTTCAAAGTTTTGATTCAAAAAGTTTGAAGAAACAACGAATAGACTATAATAAGAATGGCAGTCTGCAGTCTCCTCAAACACTGATGCTGTTATTGACTACTTGTAATGAAAAAAAGTAAATTATAAAAGCTATTTACTACTAAAATAAATTTAAATAATATTGTTAAAAGAGACAGTGATATATTTTTGAACTAAGAGAACTTTGCTAGTTGGCAGTAGTTAAGTTAAGGGGCTTTTCTGAACAAAACGTCCTAAAACAAAAATAGCATTAATGGGTTCTGCACAGCTTGCCTTGTTCATAATTAAGAGGGGGTCGTGTTAAAATAAGTAGAACATATTTAAAAAAACTTGTGAAATGTATGAGCAATTTGGCCGGTGTATTTACGTTGGTCGCCATGTTTAATGGCTGCGGATCGCTGTTTCCCACGCTACCTACGGGCCGCTGATATTCAGGAAGGCGTAATGTTAAAATAAATAGAACGTGTTAAATAAAATTGTTAATATTACGAGCAGTCCGCCGCTTTTTTTTACATCGGACGCCTTTATATTTGGTGATTTTCAGCATTGTGCCGTCACCTTATTGGCTGTAGGTAGTTGACGTCATCGTAACTGTCTTTTATACTTCATAGTCATCGAATTTCAGTTGCCGTTCAGTGTGGTTGTGTTTGTTGCGGGCGCGACTTGTAACATCCGAATCTGACAGATTTAAAAACTGAGAGTGCAATAATTAGTGCTTCTGTGCGTATTTTCGCCTATGAACAGCTTCTGTGCATAATATTCGCCTATGTGACGGGTGTTACTTGTTTCGTTGAGTGAGGTAAGGTGTACAACAGTTGAATTGGTCGAGGACAGAGGAATTGTACTCGCAGCTACCTAGGTGAGTTAAATGATATTCCTCCGTGTGTTTTACGAATCCTTTAAATCCCTAACATCCTAGATTTGACTAAATTCGTATAGTTTAAAACCCTAAAATCCGAGGTTAGTTTAATATCCTACTATCCTAGGTTAGTTAAAAAATGTAAAATAGTGATTCACTCATCATAGGGTTAAGTTCTGTTAGGTTAGGTGGGCACATATTACGACATTGGTCTGACGTTATTGCCCCTAGTATATTGGTGTTCTGCATAATTAGTAGAGTGGAAATACACCACTTCCGGGTTTTTTTTTTTGCAGAAAATCCCCTGAACTGCATAATTACCATTTTAACAAAAGGGTCCAAAACCTCATATTTTAAAGATATTTAAGAAACCTGCATAACATTTTCTAACAATCAGGAATACATCAATACTATGAAAATTTAAAGACAAAACTTTTTATTTTATTTTCAAAATTTATCTATGCTTATTTCAGAAATATGAGTGAAAATTGCATGTGTTTATAAAATGGAATACAAAACTATTTATTCAAGGCCTAGCAAATACAGATCCACAATAAACCCTATTGCACAATTTTATGTATCTAATGTTACCAAAAAAACCTACATATAATTTGAATATTTTCCCCATTGTTAAGCCTTACCAGTTTTACTTTCTTACGATCTTGCTCAGTGCAACTGACGAGCTTGCTGGAGTAAGTATTCAGTTTTCTACACCGTGGTGAAAAGTATAACATACTTAAACTGCTTGAATGATGTTGCACAATGTACTTTTTGTATGCAAAGGTTGTTTTCTGCAAATGGAAACTGTTACAATTAAAAACATTTCGATAGCAATTGTAATTTTTTATCAGCCTAAAATGTGGCCAAACTGAAATACTTGTTTTCCAACACTGCATGACTCGTATTTATACAGTATGTACAATACCGTAAAAACTATTGTGGCGCGCACTCATACAACTCTGAATAATCAACAGCTAATTAACTGTCAAGTTCAAGGCTACATACCAGTTTGACGTCAACACTGCACGTTAACTTGGTCAGTTCCATGCAACTTGCTAAAACCGGATACATATTTATAACCGGACTGCAGATTGAAAAACAACCCGCGAAAAAGCACAAATAACCAAAGAGGCTAAAATATTTGGAATTATTTTACCAATGAGAATGGAAAAAAACTCCTAATTTTGGTGTGAGCGCTGCGTTCAACCAGCATGAATCTGAGTGTGTTCCTCAAGATTCTTCATTCTGCCAAGAACCACATGTGCAATAGAAATAAATACGAAACATATGAATTGAATATGTTCCACTGCTATAGACAGTTATTTTGATAGTGCTTTTGGTAAAATTGTAGCCCAAAGTGGTAGTGGGTTACAGAGTGCTACTTTGTATTTGATACACACTTGTATCTTTAGTCTAAAAGTTAACACGCCCACAACTCGTAATTTTCAACAGCATTTCAAATTATACAAACATATTTCAGACGTCAAATACACAAATGGGCGATGAGAACTTCGGAATTTGAATGAAATGGTATTAATATGTGTCTGGAAGCAGACGAAAATACCACCAAGGGCCACTTTTACAAATTAGGTGTCTCATTGTACAATAACTTTTTGTGATGTCTATTAAGTTACATGTGGATTATTTCCAAATTTCGCACAAAATACATACTCGTTAGCAAAAGGCTCTTAAAGGTGGTTGTAATTGGCTATATGCAGATGCACATTTGTTTACCGTTGGAGTGCCATGAACAAAGCGTAAACAAATACATTCATTAAATGTAAATTCATACATATTTTTGATTATATAGAACTTAACTTGAAACCGAACACTTGCTTCCCGAGTGTCGAGAACAACGCACGTGAAGGGGTGGACCTGCCTCTCCTGCTACAAGACTAGGATTTAGCTTTGCTTAACAGCGCAACACACCCCTGAGATCTGTGGTCGGCCAGGAAACTGGTCACCTCAAGCCTAGCCCCTACTGGGACTGCGACCACAGATCACTGCACCGTTTTTTAGTTAAGGAACTCTGTTTTGTAAATACTACACACTTACCAGGAATTTCCAGACATCCTTCCCCCCCCCCNGATGAGCGCTGCTGGCGAACCGACACTTCTGCCTGCCATAACCATACAACTTCCAAACCGAGTCAATCCATTATACAGAGTTCATGGAGGAATGCATTCCCGGTTTTACTCTGAAGATGAACACACAATACGTGGAAAATAACAAAAAAGCGGCTGCAACAGCATTATTACCACCTCCCCTTCAGAACCTCCTTCGTACCACGATGTCAAAGGAAATAATCTAAACAGAAACTCCAGGTACTGAAGAACAGTATACTGTAGTAGAAACACGGAAATCCATAGGAAACCATGGCGACAACAAGCGCCTCCGGACAGCGCCGACTGGTTACAAACCGGTTCAGCCAGCTCCGGGAATTCACAAATGGGTTTTCCCCACAAGCACCCAGCCCCTCAGGCATGCCTCCAACCAGCACACAGCCGCAGGTCGGAGACAACAAGTCCCAAATTAAGCAGACTTACAGGATCGTAGTTGCTGCATTAGAAAACTACACGTCAGTGGTGCGACTGATCAATTTAATATCAAAAACCGGGTTCACCATTTCCATTCAACGTGGCGGAAATAAAATCAACCTAGTAACGTCTGACCATGCACTATTCACGAACGCGCAGAACGCATTAAAAACCTCAGCCATAAGCTACTACACATTCTGCCTAAAATCAGAACAGTCTCAGAAAAAGGTTTTTGACCTCCTCTCAATCACGAATGCAATAGAAATACAAGCAGAGCTTACAGACCTCGGCTATGATGTAGAAAACATCACCCAGTTTTGTAAGAGCATCCCAGATCTTAGCGATCCCACCAACCTCGAAAAATACAAATTACAGCCGCAACACTACTTCTGTGTAATGGCTGCACAAAACAAAAACCTGCCACCCCTAGTTTCGGTTAATAGACTTAATTTAACCGTGGTACACCCACGCCTGTATAGGAAAAGGCCACAGGACATTTACAGGTGCAGTAATTGCATGGCACTAGGCCATACCCACAATTATTGTAGCATGCAGACAGTCTGCCCACAATGTGCTGGGCCACACAACGTAGGCATCTGTCCGAACCTAGAGAATATTCCGGTCTGTTCCAATTGCCACAACACACACCAATCTACATCTAAACTCTGCCCCAAAATTTTAGAAGCAGTGCAGATTAGACAAATTCAGGCAGACAAGATCAAAGCCAAACTGCAACAAAAACCTAAGCCAGTTTCAGTGCCGGTTCGAAACTTGGCGCAATATCACAAAAATTTCAGATGCAACAAATCTGCCTAGAAGCCACTTGTATGCGCAGGCATTGATCGGCCTTCAGTGGCCAGCAGCTGTAGTACCTACACCCACTGTACCCTCTGACACGCAGGGAAAACCCGCACAGTGCCCGCCCGGCTTCCAGCCTCGCAAGCCTGTACCTCAAAATGTGTCTAGAGGACTGGGTTGAGACATTCCAAGACTTGAGCTCGCTTATGCGGTTCTTGTCTGAGTGTAATTTCTCAGCCATCCTGACACATTTCCGACCTTATATGGCAAGATGCCAATCAATAACTTCACCACAGGAAAAAAAACTTTCTGCTCTTAGAAGCCCTCAGCTCTTTTCCGAATGTGGACTAAATTATATCGGCTTTTTAATCAATTCCGGAAACTCCTGGAATTCTTAAAACATTCACACCAAATCTGACGAGCGACAAATACGCGAATATAACCGATTTTAGATGATTGCAGCCCTTTCAATTAATTAAATAACTATGGCTGCACTCTGCAGGCAAGTTACCCCAATTATTAAGTAAATCTCTCGTTTTCTTAAATAATTGTTATTATAAACTAAACAAAAGCTTTTAAAAGAACTCCCTAATTCTTGATACCTCACAGAAAAATTTTCAAAATTGATCGATTTTTACAAAATTCACCTCTTAATATATGAAAGGTCATACATATCAAATCTAAGCTTTTTCGCACCTCATAAATACTATAAGGCTTTGTTCCACCCACTTGGTGCCATTGAAATTAAACTTTTAATTTTCCCGATAAAACTCACGGATCACCAAGTGTCTCCGCGTAGAACACGACAGAGCGGCCATCTTGTGAGCGGCTGCAGAGACCCCGCCATTAGTGGGACATCTTAGCCAATCACAGAGCTTCCAACTCGTAAAACTAAAACTTACTATTTCCTACTCGCTTTTCAAGAGATTTTAGTAATTCTAAATACTTTTGCATATAAATACTTGCCTACAAATATAAAACAACTGTTTCCCAAGCAATAAATACATGCCCTCAGCGATTTTAAGCTAATAAAACAGACTTAAAAGAAGCTCTGTAACAAAAATCCATCATTTGTCAAGGTTGCTCTCGCATACAAGCAAAAAAAAAGAGGAATGTAAATTACAATTAACTTACTGAACAACATCCTCAATGTAAATTTTAAAACCAAAACTTAGATTACTTGATTATTATAGAAAAACATCTTCATACTGCATTTTTAATTACCAGTAACCTTCAGTGGCTCGAATGGGGAATATTATAAGAAACTTAATTCAAACCCTCCTTCCTGGACCTCGCCCTCACGATGTCTCGCGATTTAAGCAACAACTTCTGGCATTTAGAATCAACATTACCAATGTAAACATTATTATATCCACCACCGAGTTCACTCGTGGGCTTGTTGGTGGTTATTTAAAAGCCCTGTAATATTCAATATTACTATTTTAATAAGAAACCAGGTGGGAGTTTGCTACTCCCGCCTTTAAAACATCACCCCCTCAGAGAGGAGTGGTTGGAAAACATTACAAACCTGTCCACTGGGGAAACCCAGTGGAGAATAGTGACTGAGACGGGAAACCGCTATAATCACAGTATGCTTATGGGGGGCAGAGGGCGGAGGGGCTTGCCTTTCCTAACCCTCTGCCAGAAATATGTGAAACCCCGGTTGGGTGGTCAAGGGCCCTCACAAGGGCCTGTTCTAACCCCACTCTGAGCTTCGGCTATGATGAACAACTGGCGAGAACTTAACCTGTATTTAGAATATCAATTGTCAGTGAGGTTTAAATCTCTTCTACAACAAAATTAATGCAAAACATTAAAAGTTAAACATCACCATAAGAAAAATGGCATGTCTACAATCGACATTAACAGGTTTAAAAATAAAAAGAATGTAGGAGTATATATACTTATATTTTAATTTGTATTTAAAGAAACCCTAAGTCTTGAATTCTGATTGGCTGGCGTTAAATGTTAAATGCAAAGACATGAATGTTGGCCAACTTTTAACACATTGCATTAGATATTTAGCATTGTGACAACAGTGTGTGTGGATAGGCCTAGACCGCCGAACCCTCATATGCCACCGAATGGCTTTTCGTGTTGTGAGACTGGAAACAGAAGCTCCCATAACTCACTAGGTGTTTGTCAAACAAATGCACCCTAATACTTTCTCCAATCATTGGGTCGGTGGCAGGGGCAGTGTATATGTGGGGATTGGGCACTGGATCCTTATTTAGGCGAGTTATTTGGTGTTGCCTATTTTAAGATAATTTACGTTTCCGCGTGTTCGACCGGTGGTTGGGGAGGGGGTGGAGCTCCCCTTCAGCCTTCCGGCTGGAGTGAATGGTGTGTCGTGATGTATGTCTAGCATGTTGAACTGTTGTCGGCAAGAGTGTGCTAATTAGTTTCACATGTANTGAATGGTGTGTCGTGATGTATGTCTAGCATGTTGAACTGTTGTCGGCAAGAGTGTGCTAATTAGTTTCACATGTAATATGTCGGTGAGTCCCTAGTCTCCCGAGGTGTCCTATACAGGTCTCCCTCGGGGTACGTTTAACCGTTTCAGCATTTGTGACATTGGAGTTATAGTACACCCTTGTTAGTCATTTAGAGTTGGAAGGGCACCTGGCACCAGTCTCTGAACCCAGTACCAATAAGGCCCCCCTTTTCCAAGTCGTCTTCTTCACTGACCTGCAACAAATTATGAAGTCGGTGCATCATTATAGGTTTGTTTATAAAATAAATTATTTAATTTAATTAATTTAATTTAACTCTTTAGCACCCCCGACCACTACCTCAACTGGCATGTTTGTCTCTCGACCTGGAAAACGAGTGGTGGTTGGGGCTATTTCCCAACTGTCACGAATTCCCACATAACCAGCCTGGGCAGGGCGCCCTTACGTGTTGTGAGATGTAGTGTTGTTTCAATCGCTGCATGTGGACGACTGCAGTGTTTTTTTTTATTGCCTGAATCTCTGAACAAGATAAAGTGTTTGACCAAGTCCGAGGATCCCTTGCAGTTTTTTATTGAGGACCTGACCGGTGGGGTCTTTTCTAATGCCTAAGGGGTTGCCCTTCCTTAAGACCTTGGTATTTTGGGTGGGGGGGCGGAATTATGTGACACCTGCTAAAATTATAAAACCCCAAACTTTTCCTGCCAGATAGCAGAGGATGCATGCACGTTCCTCAAAGAGTGCACTACACAATTACAACAGTACAGGGTTAGCAAGGAAGAGTGGGCGAATGTCATCAGAAACCAACTACTTGGGGAAGCGAAAGCATGGTAGGGGTCCATCACAGAATACAACATGTCCTGGGAACAATTCGTAAGAAAATTTACGCCCTGTTTACCGAGGAACAAGGCACCACCGAAAACCTTGATATATTCGTAAGCCGAAAGTTAAGTCTAGCAGATAGACATTATCCACATCTCCTCGAGGAATACATGCACGAAACAATCGCGGAAACGAAGAGACGCGAATACCGAAGGGCCTTACAGCCCATGGTGTTCAACGAAACAGAACACTTCCTAAGAAAAGCAGTGAGAGTAGCACGAGACACGAAGAAGCACAGGGTGGCAAATTTTTTAATGTGCGCAGTAAAGACTGGTGTATTAATGCGCAGAGAAATACTGTGGACACTCAGCCGTCCGAAGGGAAGAGTGGTGAAATTTTCAAGTTTGCACAATGCCCTTTGGGCTGAAACGCGCCCCCTCAACCTTCCACAGCATAATGGTCCGCATCTTAAAAGGTCTGATAGGGGAATGCACTGTCGCATGCCTAGACGACATTGTGATTTGGTCAAAAATTGGGGGAGGGGGGGAATGTACAACACCTTTCCCTCGTCTTGAAGTAACTAGCTATCAATGTGTTAATGTGTGCCAACAAAAAATGTCAAATAGGGAAAACATGTTTTCAATGCCTGGGCAACATGGTCGTTGCCGAGAGTACCCAGCCCAACCACGAACAAGTGATGCTAATTCAAGACTATCACGCACCCTACACGCGCAAACGCCTGCGAAAATTTTTCGGGCTTATAAACTGGTTAAGTCACTGCATAAAAGACTTCGCCACGATAACAGCCCCACTAACCGCCCTGTTGTCAAGACAACATCGTTTCCAATGGAACGACGATGCCCAAAACGTGTTCGAAGAAATCAAACACAATTTCCAACAGTGTGACAAACTGTCCTGTTTAGACCCCGAGAGACATTTATATCTGCGAACAGATGCCAGTCAAGAGGAGCTTGGCGCCATTCTTTTTCAATACGATTATGGTGCGGAATGCAGAGTCATAGACTACAGTTGCGCGAAGTTTGCTCCACACGAATGCAACTCCGACGTGAACAAGAGGGAATACTTGTCTATTGTATAGGCAGTAAAAAATTATCGCCCACACCAAGAGGACTAAGAATTCACATTGAGGACAGACAATCCATTTTTATTGTTGCTACATTACATGTGCACTGCCCACAGCAAACTCACGCTGTGATCCAACTTATTACAGGCCTATGATTTTGTTGTGGAACACAGGCCGATGCCCTTTCCCATGCTCCCTGTACAACCGAAATAGTATGTGATGAAGACGAGTGGGAAGTTTGCTGTTTGCTCCACTACAGCACGTCACTGCAAGCGCGAGTAATGCCACCCAAGACCTAACAAGTGATGCAATATACGAACGAGTTCTCACCGCACAACAGGTGTCCACCGTGCGCAGTGTTCCAGAGAACAGCTGGACAACTGGCGCTTTTTAGATAACCGCCTGGAGATCTGGCCCGCAGTAGAAGAGGGGAGCCGGCAAACATACGTCCCAGAGGACGGACGAACTTAGGCCCCGGTAAATTCGCACGCCAGCCAACTGACGGGACACCCAGCAGCCGCGCAAACCAAATGGAACATACAAGCCTACTATTTCTGGCCAGGGATCACCTGATAAGTGCGGAAATTTGCATGTGTCTGCGAAACATGCAACTCCCTGAAAATTTGCAGCACCGATGGCGTTACTCAACAGCGACCCCGGGTACCAGAGAAATCCTTCATAGTCCAGTCGCCAGGTCGGAAAAAGACCATCTGCCTGGAAAGTATCCGTAAGGTTATGAAATTTTTACACGTCATTCAGGGCTACTCTGGGGTGCTAAATCCAAGTTTTCGATCTCGAGGACATTGTGCTAACTTGGCGGGGGGGAGTCCCCCTTTCCATCCTTTTTTTTTCGCGTTTTCGTCTATAACTGAAAAACTATGAGCCCTACGAACTTTTTATTTAAATTTTGAAGAGACAGACGCTCAAAGTAAGGGGATGTTTCTCAAAATGACATTTTGAGCCACCCATTGTGCATAGTAGAAGATAATGCTATAGTAAAAATAAGAATGCAAATTTATATAATAATATACATGCATACTATGAAGAGCCTTTTATATTTTCACCCCCACCCCCCTCCAACATGCCTG
>NQII01003167.1:225555-236092 GCA_002778355.1 Clitarchus hookeri | reverse complement strand
AAGTAGTGGCAGTTTCCGAGGTGGAGAAGTCGAGAGCGCGAGACGAGTCGTGGTAGACGTCGACGTAGGAGAGGGGACGCGAGGTCTCCGACGAGGAACGCCAGCCGAGGTCAAAGAGAAATCACAAGTCCCGGGAAACCAATCCCGGACTTCCGAGAAGGGAAGCCGAGCTGACCCAGCTACTTCAACCAAAGGCAAAGACGAGTGGTGAGCTTCAGCCGCGAAGCGCCACATCGAGCGAGAGGGAGAGTCCAGCGGGACGTGGTAGGGAGTCAGTCGAAGCCGAAGGAAGAAGTCAGCTGAGTACAGCATGTCAACGAGAGCCAGTCCAAGGGCCCGAACCAGGGCCACTCAACTCATCATGTCTCAGCTACCAACGACGACAACTCACCGAAAGCCGCAGTCGCAGATAAGTAGAGAAACGTCTCCCTTCAACAACCTTCCCCGACACATAGTATTCGGCCCACCAGCCCTTCAGGCAAACGACTTGCAGTGGTCTCAGTCTCGCCAGTGTGTGTAATAACTATGTGACTTTCTGATCAATAAAATCCTGCTGTGTTAAATAACGGAGATTACGAGTATTTGTTTACCCCTAAAGCAACATCCTCAGGTGTCATTAGTCTGCACCAAAATAATTTAACTATTATGAACTACTGGCCACCCCCTGTATAACTAAGGTGGCCGAGTAGCGACAAATGTGTAACAAAATAAGATTGGTTAGGCAGAGAGAACAAAATTGCTTACAAATTCTTATGCTTACAAAGTTTATATACATAATTAACACAATTCAATATGCTTTTCTTTTTTCGTTCTACTGGCATAGTGTCATCTTCGTTATCGTCTTCTTCATTCATAACTTTTTCTTCTGGGAGCAATGCTTTCTGGAGGAGGTTGTTTAGATCTAGAATATCTAGATCATAGCATTCGTCGTCTGTGTCCTCTTCATTGATGTTAGGTTCTGGAGAGTTCTCACAAGCAGCGCCAAGGCAGTGCTTGCATATAGTAGCGAGCCAAAGTCCTGCCTTTTTGCAGCTGCAGCTTCCTGTCACGCAACCAGTGGTCCACTTGAAGCTGATGGCGTTGAGTAGCTTCTCTGGAACAGTGTCCATAGTTGTAGTGATCGGTATCTAAACCTGCAAACAGAATCACTCACTATAAAACATTATTTTCAAATAGCACAATGAATGAAGGAATAAGGATATGGTGTGAGAGTTCTTTTTTATAGTTGAACAGAAGGACTTCCAACTCTTGTGTTTATATCATCCCAAAATGGCAAAGAGACAGGAAAGGTGAAAGCCAGCAGATCCAGGAACAATACACAATACAAGTAATTTTTCAGAAATATTTGCCCCGGGCTGGAATTGAACATTATAATATCATCTGAACGTGAATACTAACCTCGTTTGGTAAATCACCATCCCCAAGCAGATGGCAACTTATGAATCCTCCCTTGATTTCCCATCCACGTCTGGACTTGTAGGTATGTCCTGAACGAATGGTATTTGTCTGCATCTCTTGTTGTAGGAAGTCTGGCAAGTTCACATTTTGGCTTTACCACTACGGTTGAAAATGTGCAATACCGGAGTTCCTCCAAGTTGTCAATATCGATGGTCCCTAAGTACAATTTCACAAGGAATTTCTCTCCAATTTCGGCGATTTGGTTGTGAAATGCCTCGGGATCTTTTAATACCTCCAACATATCCGAAAGCCAAGGGTTCTTGTTGAATAGTTGCATGGCCTTCTTTTTTCCAATTCCAAAGGACGCAGAAGTGGTGTCGCACACACTTATTGCATGAAGGAATAGGATATCCTGTGCTTCATACTTAAATGAATTGGATAAATATAGAACAGTGGCGGTTTTATCTATGCCAGTCCTCTGTAAATATACGTTATGTTAAGAAGTACCTCTTAAGTCTGTGAGAAGAACAAGGAGATCCATGTCTTTGCCTGTTATGGTGTCACTGTCAAAGTTACTTGCTTCTAAAAGAGCTGTCTTGACAATCATGACATCAGCATCTTCTATTGCCTGCTTTGCTTGGATCCCCTTGGCTTGCATTTCAGTCATCAGCAAGGTGATAAAGTTCTTCTTGTTGGTGTCATTAGAGAGGAATTTTGCCTGAGAAACTGTACTAATGGATGTTGTCTTTGAAAACATAAACTTTGTAGAGGAATGCAACAATGACCACCGATGTCGTTCTGCTGCTTTGGTGCTTTGGTAATTTATCCCAACAGGATATCCATAAAAAACTACAATGGCATAGCTCCCGAAGTGCCTTTGCACATAGTTCACGTAGTTTTGGAAGACCACCTGGAATGTGGCTTCATATGTTTTGTTCCAAACAACCTTGTGCAGCAGATATCCGCCATCAATTACATTGCATTTTCTGGACCACAAGGCACCTGATTTGGGAAAGGATTGAACGCTTCATACATAATTGATTTTCGGACCTTGTGCATAACTTCTTCTGTGAAAAGAGACATTGGGAAAGGGGCTAACTCATGTTTGAACAAGTTCTTAAGATCATCCTCTGATTGCTTCATAATACAAACTTGTTGAAACATAGTGAGAGGGTCGACTGTGAATTTTTTGTCCTTGATTATTAGAGTGCAGGAAACAGACTCCAGTGTAACCACCTTATCTTTGCACTTTAATTTCAGATCTTCGAAATTTCCTTTTTTCAAACAGGTCTTCAGAGCGGTATTACCAATGGATCGCGCTAGGTAGCAGTTCGCAAATTCTGGAGCAACAGCTCGACAACTGATCGACATTAGCTCTTCGATTTCAGGAAATGTTGAATGATCAGCCAACCAGTTACTGAGTTTCTTGATATCACCATTATCCCTTGTAACGTGTGAAGGCCTCATATTCAAGTGCTGGTCAGTTGTTTCTGAGCGTACTCCACAGAACACTTCCATCTGCTCGTTGATGTTTTGAAGGCATAGCATCCCCACAATCCATCTGGACAGGACACTATCACTCCTTCCACGACCACGAGTTAGTCCGCTATAACTCTTCATGGCTCGCATTAGGACCTGCTCTATGGTCATGTCTGACCAGAATTTATTTGATCTTTGAATAGTAAAGTATCCCTTAGTGGCGAACATCTCGTACTCTTCAGGATCCATTTTCTCATGCAGAGTAATCATGTCCTGATAGTACAAGTGTGCACTCTTGGCATTTTTAAGGTGACTTGCAGCATGAAAATAGGGTATCATATCTCTTACAGAAGCGAGGGGGAGGTCCCAGTCACCTGTACGTTCGGCTCTTATGAAATGTTTCATTAGAGCACACATTCGGAAGTACTGTATCCAAAGTGCTGCAGTTGGTCCTCTGTTCTCAACGTTCTTAGAACTGCGGATAGTTTGTCCATCACACTTTGCAATAAAGGATCGTCTGAGTCTATTTTGGATTTGTATGAAGCATCTATAACTGTGTCGAGTGCAGATAACTCTCCTTCCAATCTCAACAAATCAATAATTAGTCCACCTAAAGCAGTATATTCGAGGCTATGTTCGCGCACAGCTCTGGCGTAAGCATGACCAGACAGAATCTTGTCGACATAGTTGACTGCAAAAACCTCACTGAGCAGCTGTTTCAATCCGCTTCCAGCCATTATGGACCCCATGGCTCCCATGTTTGACATTAGGAGGTGGAAACCTCCAAGTCTCACAATAACATTTCCAAAGTCTTGTACACAGGCAACCATATCCCGAGCCTTCCAGAACAGTGGCTGGTCTAAAGTCACGACACATGTCTTTTGGTTGATTCATTTACATTCGTCAATTGATGTGAGTATGCATGTACATAAAGTGGAATAGTCACTTGGGGGAGCATTGATGAACGGAAGGACGACAATATTAGAACTATCATACTCCTCCCCTTGTGTTCTATGTTCCATGAAGCCATTCCACCCTGGCACTGTTGAGGAGTGTGTGATTTTCCCGTACAGCAACGCGATATCAGAAGAAGATGGTGTTATGCCATCCTGAGTGTTGATGTCTATTTAAGTTATTTTAACATTTTTCAATCCCCCATTGGGAGGCCAATGAAACTGTTTAACTTCAATGGCTCCAACTTCTCCGATTGGGCGAGATGCTGATTTGATAATCATGTAAAGAACGTCCGGATTACTGGTCATAGCACGTTTTGGAGTGACAGCCATTATGTCTACCATTGCGTGGAAAGTGCCATGGCCATCCATTGTGTTTACATTGAAGTCTGCATTGTCAAAGATGAATTGGCTGAAAGGATTGACTGACTCATCATCTATGGGTTTCTCAGCCTGCAACACATCAGACCCTTCAAGCCTCGAAGCTTCTTTATAGGAGGCTAAAAATCCAATACTATGGAGGAGTTTAACAAGAAGCTTTGATCCAAATTTCTTGTATCAATACTTTGCAACACCAATCAAAATAGGTGACAAGAATTATTTTGGGCGCACGGCTACCATTATAGCATTTGCGAGTGCAAGATATTGGTTCTTCAATGATTTTAACGATCCCTGTTTATTCGTCAAAATGATGGTGTGCAAGAGAAGAATTATCGTCTCGCGGAAGACATGATTCGCACCAGCATAAAAATTATCAATTGGAGGGTACGAAGTTGTGTTAATGATTTTTGAGCGGATATGCTGTAAAATTAATTTTCCAGTAGTTCTCACAGTTCGAGCCCTTTCTTCTTGTTCGTCCAACTTCTTCTCATTGGAGTACCAGTTATCCGCCAAGTTTTTGTGGATAGTGTTCTTGAAACATACAATACTCTCTCGGTTGGTCGAACCAGAAATTACAATGTCGTCTCTGTAATTCTCCTCCATACGCTTCTTTACTGTTTTGACATGCGAACGGGAATCCTCAGTTATCTCAAGCATCAGCTTTCAGAGAGAAAATTGGCATTGTTCAGCATTTTCCTCAAGAAATTTGAAGATGATTTCCATTGGTTCATATATTTCGGGAGTGGGCTGACCAGGTTTTTTCTGAACACGAATAGATGGTTTGTAAAAATTTTTAAGGTACATTTTGTGGTATTCTGAGTTAACCGCAATTAAATCAGTTGTCATACTATCCAAAATGCCAATACGACCTTCGGTTTTTTCCCTCAATTCATCACCCCGCTTCCTTGAATACATCAATATTGTGTTGGCTACTTCCGGTAGCGTCACTTTGATAATAATATTCCGCCTGTCGACAGGTAATTTGCTCTTTTTTCGTCTGTATTCTTCATTTGCAACTTCATCACACAAAAAACACTTTTTAGTGAGGGGAGAACGACCCTCACTCTCACCAGAGAGCTTAACGCTGCCACATATCTGCGTAACACAATACTAATTTTTACGCTAAGGTCACTGATTTGCGATAAGCGCAAGGTCCGTTTTATTTCATTATTCACATGTAATCAAGAACAAAGAATAAACCACTTTAAAAAGTTCAAATATTCAATGTGTGTAGAGTTATTATCGTCCGATACACATAGGCAGTGCTGGATTAGCCATGTAGCAAGAGTTAGCAAATGCAACGGGCCCCGCGCCTCGGGGGCCTCGCTCCGTCGTGCAAAAAAAAAATCTTATCAAGTAGGTAAGATATGGTATACCACCCACCGTCCAACAGAAAGACACAGTAGTTATTCAAAAAGTCAGCGCTAGTCACACCATATAAATATTATGAGTATATTATGTTGCAAGTTGGCGACACCACAATACTGAGAGGGGAATCCCGTAATATTGTTTTCGAGCTGTCTGCTGTTCGTATAACCCGACCATTTAGAATAGTTTTCTATTGATTACGAATAAGATAGCAACTAATGGACATTTAATTTTATAAGTCTACTATTACAGTCAGTCGTTTCTTCCACATTAAATTTATTTTATATTTCTTTCGTTTGAAATGAGCCATCTGGAGTGAAGGTTGTTTTTTTTTTTGTTTTCGGACAATTTTTTTTTACATTGTGTTGCAGTTTCGCAGTTCTTACGTTTATTTTGGGTTATCATTTTTTTTTGCAGATCACTGTGGACTAATACAATAACAATGAATTATACTACTATTTTACAACAGTAAAATAAGGTAAGCTATTTATTTTGTTCATAATATACTAACTTGTCGCTACTAGGCCACCTGAGTTATAAAGGCTGATGGCTAGTAGGTTACATAGTTACTATACTTTGGTGCAGACTAAGGCCACCTGTGGTTATTGCGTTATGGCTAAACAAATATTCGTATTCTCCGTTATTTAACACACCAGTATTTTATTTGTCTGAAGGTAACATAGGTATTTACACACACTGGCGAGACTGAGCCCCTCTACAAGTCGTAGGCCTGAAGGGCTGTTGGGCAGAATGATATGAGTCAGGTTAATGTTGTTTGAATCGAGATGTTTCTACTTATTTGTGACTGCGGCTTTCGGTGAGTTGTCTTCGTTGGTTGATGCGTCGTCGGAGACCTCGGGTCTCCTCTCCTACGTCGATGTCTGCCACGACTCGTCTCCACCTTGGAAACTGCCACTATGTTGTCGGAAATGAACTCATAAGTTCTCGGCACTTCTACTTGGTTTGTCTTGGAAATTTACACATGCATTTTCGGCTGTTCCTGGGTTCTCTCCCCAGTGATGTCACAATTGACTTACTAACTGACTGACGGCTTGTCTCGTCACCATCTGGCGCACGACTACGTCTTCTCGGGGAATGGTGCCTCTCGGTATGGGGCTTCCCCTTGTTTCCGGGAATTTACTCATAAGTTCTCGGCACTGTTCCCGTCACACGGCTGCCTAATTTTGTGTCGTCTTCGCCTCCCGTCTCGGCCGAACACCTAACTCGCCTCACAGCTGTGCTGCCAAACAACTCCCCTCTCGGCTGGCAACAATTGACTCGGCCGGGATCCAAAACCCGGCCTCGCTAACTCACCCGACTGCCGCCGCTCTGCGTACGATAAGACTACCTGACTGATTCTCACTCACATTCTGGTCCAGCGCCTCTCGACGGCGCGGGTTCAACTGACTCTGAACAACTGCCTCTGAACAACTCCGAACAACTGTCCTCCTGCCTCGTTTGCTCCTGAATTTAACTCATGTCCCGCTATATTCGAGTTAGCTGTCAGCAGTTCCTCGAGAGAGAAATCGGGAAATCCCCTGTATACCTCACGTGTTTTTGTGCAGAATTTCGTGTCTCGTCAGCTGCTTGGAGCTGGGTCTGCACTAATTGTCGTTGGGGGTTCCCCTGAATCCTTCGTCGAGGGACGCATATCAGCTATTTCTCGGGACGTACTCTCTTTCATTCGGCTTCGGTTCTTCCCCGCGTATTCTTACTGGTCGGGACTGACCCGAGGTTATTTCCCCGGAAGTTTTAACTTGTCTGCTGCCTGCCCTGACTAGACGGCTGCCTGCCCTGGATAACTATAGTAGGGTGTGGAAACAGCGCAATGCCTATCCCATGTACCCACCACACGCCAATACTGCATCAAGTTAAAAAACGAGACATGTTTTAGGGTCGAAATTTAAAAGGGCTGAGCGAATTCATTATTAAATGGTTTTATTTAACTTCATAAACTTCACAATGTACAGTCATGTGTACGTCAAGCTTAACACCACCAGTATAAGCTGGCCGGTCCAAAGTTCGAAGTGTCAATCTTGAAGTGCTCTTGACTGTACTTACTTATAATTTTTTGTTTGTTTTAAATCTCGTAATTAAAATTTCACCTGTTTCTCGTTAACTAATTGAGCTCATATTTTGTAAGCAGGTTTATTTCCGGTGACATAATGTAATCTTATAATAACTTCTGGAAACAACTCCTCTGGCCTGATGCTGCAGGAATACAGCATGCAAAAACTATAACAGAGTAGACCAGCTGGTGGCAGAGGGGTATGCATCTATGCTGCCCTGCTCTGCACTTTCACACCCATTAATTGCACTAATGTTGACCCTTGTGGTGCGCTACAGCTACACTAGTGTGTTAATCCTGTGAATGTCTGTTGGGGCAAACACTCTGGAGGGCAGGATGCTGCCAGGTATAAAAATAATCCATAGTTTAAATTATATGTTATCAGAACATTTATGTTTTCTTCACCCCGTGGCGACAATACCCCACCATTTTCTACACTCTACCAGTGCCCCAGAAATGTAATTGATCATGTTAGTCTCTCTCTCGCCAGTTTTGCATTTTCTTCCACATTGGCCACTGGAGGGTCACAAGTGTCAGGCCTACTTAAATCGTTTTTTCCACTCTAGCCTAAGAGAGTGATATAATTGTACAACATTTTCCATATAAAGTAGTGAAACAGGTGTTCGTGTTTTGATTTATGTTTCGGGACCTAGCTGACACCAGGTAAATTTTAAGTCTATAAGTTTTCATGTTTGCATTTTACGTTGCTTAACACAGGAGCATTACAGGTGGCTCTAACAACCCCATTCAACTGCGACCTATTTTGTTGCAGTTTAGGGGATCTTCACCCTGTCATCGATGTCCACATTCCCGAAGAAATAGACATTTGTACTCGTACAAGCTAACTGATAGAAGAGTTGGTGCAAATTACACCAGTCAAGTGTTTATAGCACGAGAGTGTTATGCGTGGGTAGGACACCATTACTCCATCCTCTACATTAACTCCGACGCCGCTATTACGTTTCTCACATTAAGGTATTAGAGTTTGGTCATCCCAATGCGACTTTTATGCCGGTGCATTTGAGGCTGTGTGTATCTTACTTTTCAATACCCAATGCGAAGTGGTCAGCATATATATCCAAATACCACGATCACACAACGACACAGTGAAGGTATACAGTGGCAAACTGTTCTATGTAGCCATCCAGGACATGTGTCATCAGGGTCTGGATAGGGGCAAGGGTGGCCTGCAGGCTAAATGGAATAAAGTGAAACCAAATGTGGTGTTCATAGGGTGTTTTGATCAGAGCGATAGGCTTGTTTTCAACTTTCCCTGTTTAACGATTATAGCCTAATTTCGCTGCGAAAAGTTTCTATGGAAAAAAGAACACAATCATAGAATATAACATAAGTTTCTCCACTGGTTCTAATTTTTGAATATTTCAAGAAAGAAATAATCTTACCTGAACTCATTACATTGACATGGACCACTCATGCGTGGTCTGGTATGGCCACTGTCATCATATCATCGGCCCACATTCGCTGTACCAGTGCGGCCAACGGAACATGCAAGTCTTGTGACCCGATGCATGTCCGCATCGTTCACTTAGGAACGGGTCATGACTCGCTACCGAGTGATCCAACCGAGTGCCTGTGATGTCCCTAGATGCCACCATTTATCATCACTGAATGCCGAAGCTCAGAACAGGGGTAGTCCAGGCCCCAAATGGGGTTTTATATAGCATACAGGGAGATTAAGAAGAAGCAAGATTAGCCCCTTCCCAATTCCCTGCACCATCCCAACATGTATAATCCATTCACGGTATCTTCAATACTTTTGAAAAGAACCTTTGAAAAATCACCCTAGGAGTTACATTTTCAATTGGTTATAAAAAAATATACATGGAAAATGGTTTTGTCTTGATTTTAGCACTGAAGTACTATATAAATTGGTTTTTTTAAGTTTTAAGTATATTTTTTCAATCAATTATAATAATTTGTTAAAAGTCCGTACGAATTAACAACGGATTTTGAAGGGACATGTTGGTTATAGCTGAAAAGAAATAGTTCGTGGGTTAAATATTAATATGTATAAATTTAATGCTGTAATTATAAAGTTAATATTCCTTAACTATATATTTACATTTTCACATAGCACTCATGGGTAAAGATTTCACTGTTATTAATTGAAATAAAATTAATTTCAGTGTCTGTTCAGCGGACTTATACACTCCATCTTGTCCGTTTGGGCACGTTTTTTTTCAGAAGTATAACCACGCCATATTGGATATTGGAGACGCTGAATTGTGGTTATAAAACTAACGTAACACATTCTTTCTACTTATAAGATAATTCTAGGTTAAGATGTAATTTTAGTATTAGCGTTGCTATTTCTGCACTTTATCATATAAACGTGCAAAATATAGAAAGGCATTTGAATATTTCCGTTACATAAATCCCTTCGCAATCCTTAACAGAAAAACATATTTTAAAAGAATGAAAAGGAATCGAATTTTGGTCAATAACAGATAATCGATTATTTTCGAAAGCTTTTTGTGAAGCGTAAGAGATAGCAGCACAGTAGCGTTTGCTTACACATCTTTCCATTATATCGTCTTTACGCCGTAGGTAGTGTTGTTTTGATGTTGTGGCAGTGAAGAAGTGCGACAGTTTCTTGATGGAAAAGCGATGTACCTACACCACAGGTTTAAAAATGAAAGTGATTTTGTTCGCTGAAGAGTTTGGAAATCGAGCCGTGGGCCGTGAATTCGTAGTAAATGAAATGTTTGTGCGGGGCTGGAGGAATTTTTCTTACTTATAAGTCGCACCCCGAGTTTTCAATAAAATTTTTTAAATAAAATGTGCGACATATGTGATAAAATACGGTACCATTTATCACAGTGAAATCTTTAACCTGAGTGCTACTTCCAAAAGTTTATTGTGTAAAATT
>NQII01003167.1:197933-225347 GCA_002778355.1 Clitarchus hookeri | reverse complement strand
CCCCCCCCCCTGCCAGTACATTGTGAGAAGAAAGTGGCAGCACTGCCTGTTTTGTGGCGTTACTTTAGTTTTGTGGTAGTTGATAAAAAGAGGAATTATGAAAATTTGCATGTTTTTTTAAAAATTTTTAAAAGATTTTAGTAAGCCCAAGTGTTGTTCTAAGTTGTTTAAACATCGAGGGTTCGTGGCACGAGAAAATCTGTGTAATTAAAAAATGAAATAGTTAAATTAAGTTATATTCAGTGATTTTGGCTATACAAAAAACAGGAAAATTATATATTTTGGTTTTTTAGTAATAGAATACGGGTTTTAAATTTTAAATTTTGTTATAAAAATATCATAGATCGTTCATCGATTTCTTGAGAAGTGGTTTGTAATTGAAAATTAAGTAATTTTATAATTGGTGATGTTAGGTATCTGGTATTTATCAGTGTTTTTACGCATGATTTTAATATTAAGTCTTAATTCAAAGGGATTTTAAAGTTTACTTGTGTTTTGTTTCAGGAGTATTCTGTTAAAATACGCGTATTTTCTCGTGTGTGTGTGTTACCCTGTCGAGTCATAGGAAGTTGGGCAGAAAACNGTATTCTGTTAAAATACGCGTATTTTCTCGTGTGTGTGTGTTACCCTGTCGAGTCATAGGAAGTTGGGCAGAAAACGTGTATTTAAAGTCTTTTAAGTCGTTAAATAGCGGCGAAGTNAGTATTCTGTTAAAATACGCGTATTTTCTCGTGTGTGTGTGTTACCCTGTCGAGTCATAGGAAGTTGGGCAGAAAACTTGTATTTAAAGTCTTTTAAGTCGTTAAATAGCGGCGAAGGCGTACAATTATTGATTTAATATAGTTTGGTACGTTATTTGTTTAATAACTATTTGAAAAAACTCCGTGATGGTTTTAAAGAAGGCTTGAAAAGCGAACGTATAGTTGTAGCTTTAGTTTCAGGGGTTCGGTGGTCTCTGATTCGCCGGAGGTGTCGCGGGAGGCGGGGGCTTCCTCTGCCACTCCAGAGGTGGCAGAACTGTCGCCTATTAACGTGATACGTATTTAAAAATTTAGAAAAGTATCGGGAAATTTAAAAACTATTAATTGACATTGAAAAGTAGATACAATGGTTCCATTTAATGTTTTTAATGTAGGAAAGAAATTTTTTCTATGATTTTTTTCCCGTTTATAGGTTAAAAAAGGTTTTTAATTATCGGTTAAATATTCGCGTTTATTTCACTCTTCAGATATGTGTTTTTGGTTGATATACCAGGAGTTTCCCTGGACACTTTGTAGGGGAAATATAAAGTTAATTTAATATGCACAAAAAGAGCTGAGGGCTTCTAAAAGTATAAATGTTTTTTGTTGTGGGTTTGTGGTTGATTGACTTTGTGCCATGTAGGGGGGGAAATGTGCCATGATGGCCGAAAAATTTGTATCGGACAAGTATCGCATAAGCAAATTCATGTCCTGAATCGCGTCTCCCAGTCCACCTGGCACACTCTGAGGTGAGGAGTATTGGTCTGTGGAGATGGTAGGGTGTGGTTTGCTGTTTCCTGCTCAACTGTGGGTCGAGTGGGGATCATATCTGGTAGCGGTCAAAGTCCTAGCGACGCCTGCGTGTACGAGAGGCTGAGTGGCAGGTTTTGTGCATCTGTGATTATTTTGTATTTCGCCAGGTTCCTAGCCGCCGCTTGGAAATGCTTTGATATTAGTCGTTGTTGAGCGATGAAGAAGTCGGCTCTATTTTGTCGGTTTTTGACCTGTTCAAGATATGTGGGATAGAGAGAACTGAAAAAGCCTCGTGTTTGCCTTTGTAATTGCGACAGATTGGGTCGGCTTTGAGGTTGGGACATCTAGTACTGAGGTGAGGCCTGGAGCAGTATGAACGTTTGGTAGGTAGGCGACAGTATGTTCGCGTGTGTCTAAATAACATACAATTTTTTTCAGTGGGTAGCATCTTTCGGCTATTTCTTGTAGACACCTGGGTGCACCACGATCATATTTAGTCGCTTTATAGATACTAAGAGTGGCAGATTTGTATCTTGTGCTGTATCATTTTGGATCATTGGGGTTAGGTATTGGTTTTTTATATTGGTCTATTTTGAGGATAACACAACCATGGTCTTCGAGATTGGATTTAATATTTTCTGAAAGGGTGGTAGGCGCTAAATCAAATACCACTTTTGGAGTTGTTCCGAAAGACAGCTGAAGGTGTGGAACCTTAGTTTGCAGTTTTGAAGTTCTTTATCTGCTTCCTTGAAGAGGACAAGGTCTGTGGTAAAAATGTGTATCTTCAAGCCGTCAAGAATTCTGTTTAGAATGTAGCCTGTTTTTGAGATTCTACTTAGAACTTTTACTATATTGGAGTGGTTTTTGGTACCAGGTACTATGATACGATAAATATGTTGCTTTCCCTGCTTGGTGGTGATTACATGCGGCTGTGTGCAGGTCTGTGGTTTTGCCTGAGGGGCCAGTTGTTGTTGTGGTATTCCTATCTGGGATTTCCAGTAATGGGGAAAACCGGTTTGAAACCAGAATGGTTGGTGTCTCCTCTAATGGCGACTGACGGGGGCGTTTTGAATCGCCTTGGTTTTCAGTTCTTACTTTCTGCCTTCTCTGGCATCTTTGTTCACTCATGCAGGTTTCGAAATCCATTTCTGGAAATTCGTGAGATTGCTGGATTCAGTTGTATTCACTTAGTGCTGTTGAGGCCCCAGGTGGTGTTAGAGTGCAGTCCCCATGCACTTGGGTTGCTCCGGGCTGGTAGAAATGCTTACCAGAATACATATTACCCCCAGCCAGCTCCAGCTGCGAGGGGTGAGGACGTGGGGAAGTAGTCTGGGAAACTCCTAGAGTGTGTTTGTTATTTAGCAGTATGTCTACAATTTATTATTACTGATGCAGTACACTGTGGCCGCTGACTCACTAGTGGCAGCGGCCGCGATAAGCAAATATAATTGTCGTTGTAGAGACTGTTGATGATCCGCAGGTCACGACTCGAATAAGAATTGCGAATTGTGTCCCTAGAGATATCTGTGTAATTAATATATGAATCAAGTGTTAGAATGTGTGATGAATAGCATTAGAATATATCGCCCACGGGCAAATGTTCGTAAAATTTTCCCTTAGTGGAATTGCGAATTAATCGCAGAATTAATGCTTGCCACTTGCATATTTAATGAGGTATAGAGTAGCAAGGCTAAGGTATTTGAAGAGTTCTATATAAGTTTCTGAGTGCAGTTTTGTGTCTAATTAAGGCAGTTTGGTGATGTGGGATATAATTAGTCTTTCTTTCAACCTGACCATTCCGGTTGTAGATTTCCCCAAAAATTAACAGACCTACATTTCCAATGTGCTCTGCAAGGCACCACATAATCATGATTTGTATTAAAATTAATGTCTAATTAAGAGCGCTTTACTCTCTACAGGATTAAAAATACTCAATCAGAACATTTCAGTGTTTTATGTGTATATGTTTCAAGGTATATGTTAATGAGGTCAGTTAATTAAAATACCTTACGGAGTGGCACGAGCTCTCGGCCAGGATGCCACTCGCCCATGCCATCTTCAGCAGTCTGATTCCACGGGTTTTAGGTGGTGCACATGCGTCGCATCGTGGGAACCTTCATATCTGGTTCTGAACACTTAACTTCAGTAGGTTAACGTAATTTACTGGAACTTTTATTTAGTTTACTAACAGTCTTCCTATGCGTTCACAGTAACCCTAAGTCAGCTCAATTTACTAACTCCGGAGATTTAATTATTATTGTAAGTTTTCGTGCCGTTGTTGTCTTTTTGTACAATAATGGCCATTGGACCTGTGTACACTATTCGGCAATACAATTTACTTGAGTTAACCGAAACTTGTGAGTTCACATTTTATTGTTGTATTCCGTGCCCTTGCCGTATCGAGAAAGTGACCGATGCCTCAAGGAGGTATCCTCAATTTATAAGGTGAAAGGTATTATTAAGGCGTGCTGGGAGGCCTGAATACCCCGGCTATGTATTACATTTTCCTGTAAATTTGTGATGTGTGTCAGGGGATACAGCCATGTGGTCGTTCGGCCCCACGATCCTGTGAACTGTGACTTCGTGCACACCCAGTGAGCTGGCACCCATTTAATTTGAAATAGTAATATTGTGTGATATTATGATTTTTCTTAACATAGTTGCCAGACGATGTCCACATTACTATCCCCGACTGCTCAGGCAACATTAACATTATTAGGCAAGAAATGTATGTACTTCAAGATCATAAATGAAAAGTTCCAGATAAGCATCGGGAGTTTGGAGACACCATGATATACAGCAGCATCTATCATTGCCTATAGAGAATATAGGATTGAGAGAATCGATTCTGCAATGGTGGAAGCTTTTTCTTGCTATATAATGAGTTGTCTTACAGGGTGTGCCTAACCCAGTCCTTTAAGGTATTAAGACAACAGATAATAGAGTGTTTCATTTAAATATCTATCAGGAAACAATGCCAAAATATATTAAAAACAGATCATGTTATTGGAAAAAATAATTTTGTTGTAAACTTTTGATGCGAATCTTAAATTTGCTAATTTCTTTTAAGAGCACTATTTTCAGTAAGTGTTGCCATGGTGATGATATATCCAAACATGTTACAAACCAGCTTTTCGCAGGAACTGCAAATGGAAAAATTTCTTGTGAAATCGTTACGATGTTAGTTATGCTGTCTGTTAAAAATACTTCTTCGAAAATGAAACAGCTAAGGAAGTTAAAACTTATAATATAATAACCAACAGCCGCAATTAAGCTACTGTCCTTTTGCGAGCTCTCTCACCTCTCCCCTACCCGACCAAACTCCTCTTCCACGCCTTTCTGAATTTTACCCACTCAAACCGGTACCAATTACTCCCACAACACTTTCCACTCTCTCACATACCTCATAAGCATAGACTGCCTACCCAGCTCTGTTCTCCTCCACACCGTCAAAACGTCTCATGTTGTTTCCTCTTCCTCTAAACACTCCCTTATTTAGCTGGCAGCATAATCTTCCCCACCTTCCCTCTCCATTGACAACCCTGTACATCCTGACCAGTTTTTCAACTTTCTTCTTGTCCTTCAACGAGCTCCTCCCGATTTATTTCATCATTACTGATGGCCTATAGTTCCCTTCGTCCTCACCATCCTACCCCTGTCTTCTCCGCGTACCCTTCACTCATCTTGCTGCCCTTCTTTATACTTTCTCTAGCTCTCACACCTCCACCTCCACGTATGGGTCCTATACTGCTGCATCATATTCTAACATTGGCTGTATCATTGTGCCATATGCCTTCTCCTTCAACTCACTGCAGACTCCCTTCAGCTATCTTTCCAACATACCCAAAGCTCTTCTTCCCTTTGCAAACACCCTCTCTACATTTTTTTTTTCCATCTGAGGACTACCTGCAATGCTATCCATAGACAATTATATTCTGCTGCTTCTTCTATCTCTTACTCCTCCCATGTGTACATGCCCCTCCTTATCATCTTCTTCCTGGTAAATCTCGCTACCTTAGTTTTTCTTAAGTTTATCTTCATTTTATTCTCCACGTTCCACAACCATATCCTGCCAATGTTTGCCTGCAAGTTTTTAACTCTTCCCTTCTCTGTATACAATACACAAGCTTCTGCAAACAATGTTATTTTTTCCCTAATCCCCAAACACATGTCATTTACCATTATGGTAAACAACAGAGGGCCCAGCAAGCTACCCTCCGGCACCCCTGATGTAACCTCTCCTTCGTCCGATATTGCCTCCCCTACTTCCATTCACTGTCTTCGGCCCTGAGGAAGTCTGCAATCCATTCCACTACCCACTTGTCCGGTATCAGCTCATCCATTTTCTTTGTGAAAGTCCCATGGGGCACCTTATCAAATATCTTCTCAATATCTATGAAGCAGGCACCCACCTACCTGCTTCTCCTCATAAGCTTGCCTGCACCAGATCCTCAAACAGCCCAGCCAGCGGTGTTTCACATTGGCATCCTTTTGTGAAACTATATTGTGACTTTTCCAACCAATTCCTATCGTTCATAACATTCACCAAATACTGAACCACCAGCGACTCTTCTAATTCTTCTGTGCACGATGTGAGACTCATAGGTCTGTAGCAGCCAGGCCTCCAACTATCCTCCCCCTGCTTGTGTATTGCGTCCATCAACATATAATTTCATACTTGTGGCAACTTATCCTCTCCTAAGGATTTGCTAAACAACATCTCCAAAAATTTCACTAAGTCTCTCCCTCCAAACTGAAGATCTGCATTCCCTTTCCCGTCTGGTGCCACTGGTAACGATAGTTGATCCTCTGTAGCCACTGTCGGTGACAGTTCGGGTTTTTGGACCTCGGCGTTGGGGTAGCAGCATAATTTTGTGGTTGTGACGTTTTAACCGTATTCGTGAGTTAAATGGACCTTCGACTTTTAGATATTTTTTCTAATAAAGATTTTGTCGTCTTTTTTGTGTTTCGTTTGGAATCATCGATTTAGGCCGTGGGCGACCATAGGCCATTATAACTCCTAATAGAAATTGGTATAATTTGTGTTCGTTAACACACCCAAAATTAGATATGCAAAAATCTTTGGATAAAAATATTCATACTTACAAGATTTTATAATTCATAGTTGCTTCTATTTAACTTGATATTATTTTATTCGTTTATTATTATTTACAATCTTGCATGTTCTGGCGTCGTATAGAACACTGTACATGAAAACAAGTGTATGTAAATGTCACATGTGTTTGAGGGATTACAAATATACTGAAGTACCGCAGATAGTGTTTATTTGTTTGGAGAGGAATTACATTTTACTGCGCCGTATTGTAGACAGAGTAATACGTTGCTTATAAGTCTGTTGATCACATGTACGTTATATTACAAGTACAACGTACTATATTATACATTTCGTGTAATATATGTAACAAAACTGTATTATTATCTTTTTGATGCTCATGTCACTGGTTTATTGTAATAATGTTCAGTTAAAAGTAGGTAATTTTTGAATGTCGGCTGTAGTGTCAAAGTTTATTATTATGCAAGTTACGTATCTGTCAGGGTTAAGTAATGTGTGCGAGCTTATTTTCCAGGTATAACAGCTGTAAAGACACGCATCATTGGAGGTATGGCAGTATCAAAGCAGTCAGGTTGGTTCAATTTTTTTTACCACTGTTTCATTACTAATTTTATTAATCTTTAAGGTTATTTTGTACCTAATTTTATCAATAATATAGGGCAGTTTGAGAATTGCATAGTTGACAAAGGACAATTATCAGCTAAGAGAATGTATGAAGTTGGTGCATTGTAATATCAGACTACGTGTTTCACCTTAAAAATGTGATGTATATGGTGTTAACTGATGAGGCAGCATATGATGGTGTTAGCGTAGTTGTAATGTTCTCAGGGCATCAGGCTATGATTTTGCACACAGCCATGCGGTGACCACAGACTGTCTCAGGTTGCGGCATAGCCACGTGGCGTGCATCAACGCTGATACATAACTCTTCAGCTCTGTTGGCCACGGAGCACGCCAAACACAAGTACAGGGGGTATGACTACTTGAACTTAGCAAATAAGTGTGACCATCTGCACGTTAGATCTAGAGCCAACTGGCGTTTATTACAAATTAAAAAGACATTAAAACTGTGCGGTCGTTACACAAAGAAGAAAAATCAAATTAAACAGTACATTGTTTAACTGAACAGCATGAAGAGAACACTTGCACGAGACCTCGCCTGAACCAGCATGATGTTACACTTAATTACATGAAAGGTAAATGCCAGTAGGAAAAAGTTATTAGTTATGAGCCCTCCAAATTGATGGAAGGGCCAAGGCTGGCTGCAGGGGATAAGATAAAGAGGTTTTAAAAAATTAATGTGCAGACAGAATAATAAGATCGGTGATGACATAGTTGATACTCCTGCAGGTCATGCGGCACGCAGCCAACCGGCTTGAGTTCTGAGGTGCGACTGCCTAATGGCTGTCAGAAGCACGGACACTAGCCCGCGTCGGAAGTACAGACCCCGTTGGATCATGTGCACAGATGTGAAGCATAAAGGGTATGCTTTGTAATTTTGTAAGGCACGGTTATCATAATTATTACAGAAACGTGCACGGGAGTGCACTGTAAAATTATTACAACAGCAGCTTACTTACTGAATTACTGACTGTGCACAGGGGTACACAGTAAACAAATACATGAGATTTTACTCACCAACAAAATCCTCTGCTGGTGGTCTCTGCCGCTGTTACCACACGGTGTGCACGGGAGTGCATGCCAACCCAGATACGTGAAAAGAAAACCTTACAAACTAATTAAAGGACGTGCACAGGAGTGCACTGTAAAACAACTGCATAAAGAACCTTAAAACTAACAGAAACTCGTTTGACTTAATATCTTTGGTCTTTGGATCTATCTTTGATACGTTTTACACCAGGTACAGATGCACTGAACACTATAGCACATTATCACACATCATCACTTGGCCCTGCACCCCGTGTGCATGTTACCCATGCTGGCCTTTTACTGGCTGAGAGACGAGCCTATAATTGGAGTGAGCGCATGGGACCAAAACTTTAGCATTGGACTGCTGGGTGCTGGACTTCATAAATCCATTTACAAGGCTACAGCATAGGTCACAACAGTTTATTTTATGGTCATTTCTCTGTAAACTGGGTAACAGTACTAAGAAAACTGTCTAGGCAACTTTTTTTCTTATATATCTATCAAATAAATCTTATTCAGCGAATACATAACCACTTATTTAACAATAAACGGCAGATTAACCAAAACTATTTATATTATTTTAGAAAATATTGAGCATTTTCTAAAAAATCGATACAGGGGACTGTTGCCTATGGCAGGGGACTGTGTATATAAATGAAAAATACTATTTCAGTACCAAAATTAAATCTTTTTTATTATTATAGAAACTTTGGAGCTTAGGAATTAAGTAATTGAACAATAAAGATACAAATAAAATTAACAGTCTTTTATAATATTCTACTTATACTCAAATTGCAACTCTGAAATCTTAATATTAATTAGTATCAATTAAATCACATAGGTACAAAGAATATTTAAGTACTGTGAGTCTTAAGCTACAGAATCATCTCATTATAATTAGTTATTACTTCAAAATATAGCATAAGTAGTTAAAGAAAATAATATCAAGAACTTGGTCTTATTGTTTTTCAAAAACATTTACAGGTGAATCAAATTTGTAGAACATTCTATGCCCTTTTAAAACTATATTTGGATTAGGGAGTTTCTGTATCACCTGGTCCATTGTAACATGTGCCACATCGTTTTGATCAAATCTAAATGTTTGGCCTTTATTATCACAGAGCTTTAGGAATGTGACACGGATTTCGCCATCTTCTTCATCAATCATGTCAATAACGCTCACATATCTATATTCTGTATTTCTAGAAAACAATTTGACGAGGATGTAATCACCAGTGTTAAATGCTTTTACTGCAGCAGAACTAGGTCCAGCTTCATTCTCAGATTCTGAATCTGTGAAAACATCATCCACATAAGTTTTGGCTTGTCTTCATAAATTATTTTTCTGATATTAAAGTGTAGACAACAATCATTGTCACAAAAGTAGCTTGGACGTTTCATCACTATCTCAATCGAATTTGATTTTATACCCAAAGGATTATAGAATTTTCCAGCGACTTGACGCACTTTGAGGGTGCCAACAAAATTTTTCACCTTGGTTACTTCTCGTTTGATTTCAGCACTCATTTCTTTAATTGCATCATCTTGTGTAATACTTAAACTAATAGCAGGACATCTCTCTTCAAAAGCTTCTACAAACTTCTCTAGATTTTCAATATCGCCTCCAGCAGCAACCACGGCATCTGCAGTTCTCTTACAGGTTGCTCCAGTTGGAAGCAATATGCAAAGACAGTCCCCTGGATGTGGAAACAGTCCCCTGTCCTGTACAGGGGCAGTGGACTGTTGCCAGGGGACTGTTTAATTAGATTTCATTGAGAGGTAGTACAAAATGTAATTAAGTAACATTAATTTGCTGTATGCAGGGATAATGTATCTATTATAACAATTTTACGTTTGTGTAGTATCAATATAGAACATAAAAGGAAATAAAACCAATCCTTACCAGTGGACTGTCGGCTGTCAGGTTACAACACGTGATCCACGGAGGAACGCTCGCGCAGCACTAAATAAAATGGCGTCTGGGCATCAGTGGCGACAACCGCGCAAACTTCAGGTCGTTTGCATTTCGATACACGCAGCAACGCAACTGTCTAATAATTAGACTACGTTGCGCGTAATTTGAAATATAGACAGGGGAACTGTTCACAAAATGCGAAGACAAACTTTAATTAACTTTTTTTAGTATTATAAAATAACATTTGTAAAAAATAAGCAGGTCTTCTTAACAAACGATATAATATTGTTTAAAAAATCAAAACATTTGATTGATTCCTATAGTTTTTGTCATAATTAATTTAATCTGAAGTGATTATACTGCTTGGGTGACACGTCAGGGGACGGTTTTTTGAGGACTATTAAAACGTTTTTGATACGAAAAAGTTTATTTTAATGGATATTGTACACTGAGCACAGGTAGATTAAATTANTTTTTGAGGACTATTAAAACGTTTTTGATACGAAAAAGTTTATTTTAATGGATATTGTACACTGAGCACAGGTAGATGAAATTTTTTTTTTTTAAAGTTATCTACAAAATATGTAATAATCTGTACTTTTTATATAATATTGGCCTGAGACAATGAGTTGCCCAGTTTACAGAGAAACACCCTTATATCACTCCAGCTGTATCTCAAAACAAATGTTGCATGTTGAATTATTCTAACAGGAGTTGGAGCATAAACAAACTTGATTAATTTGTGATGTGTTTAATGTAAAGCAAATGAAATTATCTGTGCTTGNGGCCTGAGACAATGAGTTGCCCAGTTTACAGAGAAACACCCTTATATCACTCCAGCTGTATCTCAAAACAAATGTTGGATGTTGAATTATTCTAACAGGAGTTGGAGCATAAACAAACTTGATTAATTTGTGATGTGTTTAATGTAAAGCAAATGAAATTATCTGTGCTTTTCCAAATTATATCTAATGGTTACAGATGACAGAAATGTAGCGGGACTGCTGTTGTATCATTTTGGTAAACTGTGTGTTTTACAAATATGTTTTTTCTGAAACCAGATGTTTTAAGATCATTTAGCAATAGAAAGTGCCTGATGTGGTGATAATTTTGTGAAAATAAAATTACCTGTTAAAATGAAATGAAACCTTTTTGATTTCCCAGATAACGTCTATCTAGTTTTATAATTCTGTCTTTTACTGAGTAATTGCTACTGATATATCTATTATGTATTAACATATGTGATGTAAAATCAGCTTAATACCTGGTAAACTCAACATGAGTAAGTGGTTTCAAGAAATATCAAATGTGTGCAGACATTTGAATTTCTCTGTAACCTGTTAAAAAATAAAAAAAAGTTACAATGATGTGATTAATTAGCATATTTTAGAAATGAAAAATTTCTACAATCTGAGATCTTAAGATTTAGCCTCCTGCTTTATCTGTTATGGAATGAGTGTGATAGGAAACTGTTGATAGTATGTACATATATAGTAAACGTTGGTTTTAATTAATCACTCTCTAATACCACTGATATGTAAATAATATTCATAATTGTAAATCTGTACTTTTTTATTTGTGTTAAATAAGGTTTTGCGTAAAGGAATGAAATCAAATTTATTTTTGTCTGTCAGTTTAACTTTTGTACTAGTGCCATATACTTGATGGCATCAGCTAGTTTTAGAAACATTACAATTTTGCTGGAAAATAAGGATTAAGTAATTCATATTAAAACAATACTTTCCTGTATTTTCTTGCATTTTTAGACAGTAAACTAAAGCCTATATGTATGTAATGATTTACATATCTGTGCATTGGAGGTAAAAAAGGGCACTATGTCACAAATATGGAACTTTACAGGAGTGCTCTTTGCCTCGATACTATGATGGCACACAGTGTCATTTGCTACTAGCTAACTAGCGTGTTATTCAGTGTAGGAGGCAATGCTTTGCACCCTGGAAAAGAGTACGAAAAAAACAATAAGACAATGTCAAAAACTCAGTTTTATATTATATACACATAATGCAGTTTACCTCAGATGCACAGATGTGTTATGTTTTATTTTCATAGAAGACTAACTTTATTTCCTGTTTCCATTTTTCACTGTTTCCTAGTATTGCTCCTTCAGTAATAGCTATACTGTTCGTATTTTTAAATTCATTATATATTTCCTCCTGCAGGCCTGTTCCGTTTTGTCTTTGAAACATCTACCTTCCTGCTTAATAAAAATGTCATGCTGTTTGCATTCATGTAGCTTTGCAAATGCTCATGTCTTCTGACTTCTTCCAGGTGTAACCTATGAACTTTTCTCAGAACTGTACCTTTTGCTTCTGTAACTCTTGAACCTGCCTGTATATCACTAACTTCAACTACCAACTTCTTATTGTTAAGTCAATATCAGTGATGAGTGGGAGAAAAGGTAGCTCCCCTAAAATAACTTTAGGGATGTTGAAAGGTAAGTGTGTTTGTATGTACATTTGGGTTATGTCATATTGTTTTAATTTAGTAATTATAGTTGATTAATTATTTAAACTTGTCCATTATCAACCCATTTCGGTGATGCAGTCACATAACTTTTAAATAGTTGAAAATATTTACTTTTTGCTTATTTATACATTGCAAGTGTCATTAGAGAAACAGGATTGGATAACACAAAGGTTCACAGATGTTGGGAAATTAGGAAACCTTGTACACTGTAATTCTTTGCATTTTTAATTTTTTGGGCATCTGGAATAAGTTCACCCCAAAATTAACATATTTTCATAGTCGTATTATTTTATTTAATATTGTTTTGATTTTATTGTATGCCATATAAAAATATTTGTTCCCATTTGGTGAACCAAAAATGGACAGTTAATCAGTTTTATTCCAATCAGCTTTATTCTGAGCAGTTACAGAGTCTGTGTACAAACTGCCACAGCTAAACAGCATATAGAATTTGGAAAATGGTAGATTTATTAATTTCAAAATGACTTCTGGAGATAACCAGCTTGAAGAGAGCAGAGCAGGAATTGACCATAGACGAGGTAGACCCGTTTTCATCTTCTGCGCATATCCCCAACATTGACTCGCCCATCACCAATACAAGTCGGTCACATGGTTAACACAGATAAACGAGTTTGTTTATATTTGTATTTTCGGGTCTATCCATAACTTCAGTATATTCTAATTGTATTAAAAATGTGTTGGAGAAAGTATACAAACATCTCAAAGCACTTGCTTACGTAATCAGTGTTCTAACCTCAAACCTATCCAAGTTGCTTTTTATAGTCATATTGGCAGAAAAGCAGTGTTGTAACACGGAAAGTGGCTATTATGCAGCAAAAATGAGCACTCTACCCCATTTTCCCTGTATACAGAAAATGTCAGTGATATGATTAATGGTCAAAGATATGTTAGTAAGTGAAATTAACATTGGTAGTGGAATAGAGATAGTGAGCTGTGAGGCTTTGTTTATAGGCCTTTTGAAAACCATTTTCTTAAGTTATATAATTTTGCATTATTTATACTTTACTTTCTAGGTTAGTGCCATGAAATTCATATTTTAATTGCTATCTGTAGAAGTGAGAATAAAGAAGTTGAGCCATAATTATTAACCTGGCTCTTAGATATACAGAAACAAAAGGAGTAGACAATAGGAAATAGTGATATTCATCTAAAAAATATGCCCACAATGTAAAGAGAACAGAATTTTCAATTCCCTCCAGTTTCCTGCTTCTCATATAATAAATAATAATAAAACAGGAAGTTGGGCTGACACCTTGTGGCAAGCACATCCCTCCCTTCACTCCTACTTCCTGTCCTTTCTAAACTGACTAGCCCCTCTTACACTTATTGACATCACGAGCATGGAGTGCTTTTCCTGCTCCATTTGCCTTCATATCGTCTGAATCTTCCCATTATTGTCATCTCTCTCTCTGTACAGCCTTTTTTGATAGCAGTGCACATAACCTTCCCCACCCTCCCTCAACGTTCACCATCCTATACAACCTAATCAACCTTTCTACTTTTCCCCAGTCCTGCAAAGATCTCCATTCCATTTCCATCATCACTGATGGCCTGAAGTTACTTTCCTCCTCCCCATGCTGCCCCTGCCTTTTCCAGTTACCCTTCATCTATCTCACTGCCCTTATTTGTACTTTCTCCAACTCCCTCACCTCCACTTATATAGGCCCCATTCTGTGGCCGCATATTCCAACATTGGCCTTAACCGTAGTTCAATAAGCCTTTTCTTTCACCTAACTGCTGCCTCCTTTCACAACCCTTCCCAACATTCATAGTGCTTTTCCCCCCTTCAACAACACACTCTGAACCTGCTGTTTGTATCCAAGATCTCCCTGCAACAACACCCCCAGGTACTTATTTTATGATGCCCCTCCTATCTCATGCTGCCCTCATCATAAATGTCCCTTTTCTTCACCCTGTTACTTTGTAAACCCCACTAACTTTGTTTTACTAACATTGATATCCATTTTATTCTTTTCTGTCCACCTCCACACTTGGTCTGTATCATCCTGCAGCTTGTTCTTCCCACCTACCTCTGTATACAGCACACAGTCATCTGCAAACAATCTTATTTTACCTCCTATCCCTAAACCCATGTCATTTGTCATAACAGTAAACAGCAAGGGACCCTGCACACTTCCCTGTGGCACCCGTCATGTAACCACTCCTCCTTTGGATAAGGCCTCCCCCACTTTCACCCTTTGACTTCGTCGTTTGAGGAAGTCTCCTATCCAGTTCACTATTGACTTGTCTGATGTCAGCTCATTAATTTTCTTCATCAAAATCTCATGGGGAACCTTATCAAAAGCCTTCTTGAAGTCAATGAAGTAGTCATTCACCTGCTTCCCCTCATCAACTGCCTACATCAGATCTTCTAATAGTCCTGTCAGCTGTTTCTCACCAGAGTATCCTTTCCGAAAACCATGCTGATACTTATGCAACCAATTAGTCTCATTTATAACCTTTTCCACAAACTGTACCACCAACCTTTCTTTTGTTTGAAGTGAGACTCGCAGGGGTATATGGTATATGTGCCAGGACTCCCCTTATCCTCCCCCTGCTTATTGTGTAAGACCTCCAATGCCTCCTTCCATCGTTGTGGCAACTTACCTTCCTCTAATGATTTTCTAAACAGCACCTCCAAATACCTATCCAACTTTCCCACCATCCTAAGGGTTCCATTTCCAATCCCATCTGGTCCCACTGCCTTGTTACTCTTCAGCCCGTTGATTATCTTCACTATATCACTCTCCCTCATCCTAAGATTACGACATGTCTCCTGCTCTCCAGTAGTTTCTCTGTACCATTCATCCTGCACCTCAAACACTGACAGGTATTGGGCTTGCAGTATCTCAGTTTTTTCCTTGTCATTTGCTACAGTCAAGCCATCTGCTCTTCTCAATATCAGTTTTCCTTTGTTCTCCTCCTTTTACCTTCTTTAGATGTTATATAATTTCTGCCATTCCTTGCCCTGTGCTTCTCCCTAAATATTCATTCTCTGCCTGTTTGATCTTTCTTTCCAACTCCCTTCCCATTTGTTTCATCCACACCCTAGCACTTTCCAACCATTTGTTCACCATTTTGCATGCATCTGCCTACACTTCCTTTTAATTCTTTTGATCTACCCCCCTTGATATGGAGGATCACCATCAGCCATTATTCTTTTCTTTGGGGCAAATTTCTCCAACATCGCTTCCAAGATCCATGGTCTAATGCAGTCACTCTTTTGTTCTTCATGTACTTCACCTCTAAAGTATAAAATACTGCTTGTATAACATGCTGCTGGAATGTTACTGTTTTTATAAAAAAAGAAAAAAAAATTAAAAAATCGAAAGTAAATAGTAATGGGAGTAACAAATAATAAAAAAATGGGGGTGCGTGTACTTATGTATGTGCGTTATAAGTTTTACTTCTTCGGCATGACTAAAATAAAATTTGATATGAGCATAACCTCAAATGCTGGTTGCTGAGTAACACCATGTATTATCTGCTTGATTGCAATTTTCATTGTTGAATTTTGTTGCACACTAAACTTTTACCCTGAACATGCCAAAAGAAGTATAACTTCAAAAAGTGAGATAATATATGCACATTTTTATACATGACTTGAAGAAAAAATTTGAAGGGAAAGAAAAGTTGATATAATAAAACTCTGAAAACATAAAATAGTGAAATACCTGATGTTATAAAAGTGGATTGTTTAGGAATAATTAGTGAAAATTGTTCTAAAATAATAAACAGTGATATACAATATAGTTAAAAGTATTACTTATTTGTATATTGTGATTAAAATTAAAAAAACTTGTTTTACGACATATTAAAATTGGGAAAGTAGTATTGCTGTGAAATAGGCTGGAGATGCAACAGAATTTTAAGGAAAGAAATGTAGATTATTTGACTAGAAAGTAAGAACTCTTAAATTATAATTTTTCTTGAGTTGATATTTTGAATAACTTCTAATCGTGAAACAAAACTTGCAATCAACGTTTATCAAAAGTTCAAAAAGTTCTTCTCAGGAGAAGTGAATGTGTGTGGTCATAGCTGGGATAGGGTGGTAGGTGACCCCTTGTTGTCTTTCCGGAGGGTCTGTAAGTTAGCCGTAATGGCATGAGCGTGGTAATCAAAGCGAACTCACTATTGCATGTCTCTTTTCTCTCTAAAGACAAGCACTACACTTAAACTGTATCATCAGGACAGCTACATATAGTGTATGAACCCCCAGATACTTCAGTAGCCTCTGGCCACAGCCACTGATGAGTGGAGTGGTTGTGCATAGCAGCCCAGTCAAACTTCCTTTGATAAACACTATTAACTCACTGAAAGTGCGAAAGCTTAATTGCTTTCTCTGCACGAACATAAAAGGTCCTGTGAATATGACACAAAAGTGCTACTCAAACCTGATTGAGAAAAATTTATAGTACATAGTAAAAAACAGCATTTTATGATGCTCCATTCTCTTGCTGTGCATCGGTAAGTGTATGGTAATGAAAGTAGTGACATTGTCTTGCCTAAAGGCAGCCAACCAGCATTTGTAGCACACCAGTGTCAGTGTTACACAAGGATGTGCAACTTGTTTGTACATAATTTGTGCTGTTCAATAAAAAAATGTAGGGATGCTGTGTTTTTAAAGTGTTCAAAGGCTGCTAACTTAGATCTGAGAATAACGCAATTCTCGCGAAACTGTACTTATGGGAGTGAGTGAGACTACCACAGCTGATGTCCTTGAAGAGACTGAGGAATGATTGACCACAACTGATAAATGACTATCCTAGCTCATCTGTCCTTCATCATTTATACCTTCACGTGCAGTGTGCCAGAGTAATACAAATTAGGTGCGAATGAATACTCATACCAGCAGATGGGCTATATAGTGCTTTGTAACCTTGCAGGCTTGTATGCGCAAACCACGTCACTGAAGGCTCAGATAATTTATCCTTCTGAAGGACAGTGCCGCGCTGTGGGGGGATGTTACCCCATTGCAACTACCATGCAGCCCAGTGCCCAAGCAGTGTAGCGTTATCCATGTGTGTCTAGGCCTGTCACACTACTAGTTATTCTTTAGAAAAATGCAATACATTTACAGTAAATGTTCTCAAAACTAAATTTACATAGAAATAATCCCTTTTACAAATTTATGTTATAAGTCAGTTGTAATGTCATTCAAATAGAAATTATCTCAAATATATTCTAAAAACCAATTAGTTAAAAAAATTAATTTTTATGAGGGTACAAAGTTTTTATCATATGCAGTGATTAGATAGTTCTATTTGAAATAAAATTTTTGTGCTATTTCCTCTTGTTTCATAGTATTCCTAAAGAAAAATTAATATTACAACATACACAAAATTTAGAACTTGGAAAAACTACCAACTTTACATCTTGTAATTTCTGTGCCTTTAAATAAGTTGAAGAAACAGTGACATCACAATATTTTGGGTAGTAGGAATTGAACAGCTTGACTTGTCGCATTGTCCAATTGTGCTATTTGGCTCGACCTCTGTTCATACAATCCAAGATCAAGGTATCTCAGGTTTTGTTTGTGCAACACCTGTAACTCTGATCTGTGGATCATTTTTAAACTAAGATTAAAAAGGAGACAATGGTAGCCATTAGTGTAGTATTATTGTGTAGTATAATTCAAGTATAGATATTTATGCTTTTAGTCATGGTAGATATTTATTGCTTTTTTAATAAGTAAACATAAAATAATTACAGGTTTTGCTAATTTAGAGCTAGATTGTTTGCAAACCATTACAAATATTGACATAAGTTTGCAGAAAAATTATGGTTAAACATTTAAGGGACCTGTGTGCTATTTACGAACGCTAGTTCTTATTGATAGAATAATAATTCATGTTGTCACTAATTTTTGTGATGATTGCCTCCAGCAACTAGAGGCAAGGATGTAGCTTGAGCAGGGCAGCAAGGAGCTGGTGAGCTGACAGGTCTCCGAATAATAAAACACCACCGGGGGGGCATTCAATCAAAGCCACTCACAAAATAGAGTATACAGAAAACCTACACTGAATGGAAGCACAACAATGAATAAAGTCAACATGAGTTCATGCACCTTAAAATAAATATTAAAATGTCATAAGCAAATAACTGGCCTCACCTAAGAATAGCCCCGGAGAAAGATAGCTCAAAAAGAATTGTAAATATTTCTTAGTAATAGTATTTTAGTGCAAAATAAAGTAAGTAAAATAGTCTACTATTGGAATTTAAAAAATAAATACCTAGTTTTTCAACATAAAATAAAATTATGTATAGTTCAAATTGAAGGAAATCTCCATTTCCATTATAAATACAGTCATATATGTCAGCTAAAACAGAATATTTTAATGTAATGGAAAAGTACAAATACCTTACAGGCCTCATCAATTAAAATAATTGATCACTAGGAATCACATTGCCACTGTGCATGTAGCCTGTCTAAATGTGGCATCTTATTGTACGCTTTCTACTCGCTCCTTTCCACTGGCAGTGTGGCCAGCCATCCACTAGCCTGGTTCAGTTACGTCTCCTCTTCATGCTGTTTGAACACCATGCTTGAAGAGACTTACACATAGTCAATCATTAAAGACATCACACAGAAGAAGGCCCACAAAATGGACTTTTGAATTCGTCACCCTGGATGCTAGCAACATCTAAGAAGTCTTCCTCAAAGCTGATTGCCGGCCTGTGGAGGTATACTGTGTACACATGATTGGAGTGCAAGTCGCTGTGGAGAACATTCACGAGAAGAAAGAGTCATAAGTGAGATGGCAAAAGCTTTGGACGATATGTTTATGTGGGCGCTATGTTTTTCTATGTAATTTTGATTATGATTATTGTAATGGTGTCACATCTACACGAGTACCTGTTTTAAGAAAACCCGTACCGTGATTGCTGTTCAAAGAGAAAAACTACGAGGATTGCCTGCTGACGTCGTGGACGTGAAGTCTTACCTGGGTGTGAGTGCCCCATTGTACTCGTCCATGCCATCGCCACTGTAGGCGGGCGAGCTGAAGTTATACTGAACGTGGTCGGCTTGCTTGGCTTCCTTGATGGGTCGCCCTTCCCCAACTGTCTAAAAAAACTTCTAGAGGCGTGCCTGCAGCATGTGAAGTCACCGTGGAGCACTGTCTACACTTCATGAACGTGGAAAAATGTTTGAGAGTGAAACTTGGAAGCTATGTAAGGGTTGACTTCTCCTTTTTTCGAGGGGGAATCAGAGAGGGGTCTATGAAGGTTGGAATTGGAGGGGGGGGGGGTTTAAATATTTTTATATGTTTATAAATAATCTTTGGTATTTATTGGATGATCATGTTTGGTCTATATGTGTTTTTGATATTAATATAGCATTTTTGAAGGGAAAAAAAAAATACATTTTGGACTCCAGATATACAGGGAAAACAAAATTTGTTACCAATTACTTTTGCAAACAGCATTCTTAACCACCTTTTTTTTTTGGGAAGGAAGGGTGTGTCTGCTTTTTTGAAATAATTTTTTCACTGGAAGAAGTAGAGATGGAGTACCTATCTTATGTGTTGGCAAGCTATCGCCACAGTATTAAATACAATATATACTTTTACCTGAAGTTGTTTGCCAGTTAGAATGATTAATTTGTCATACAGTGGTGTCATATCATATATCTTGCAGAGTGGGCCACAGTAAGGGTTTGCAAGCAGGTCATGCAGGTACTTCTAAATATTCCTGAAGTTTTGAGACCACAAAATATTGAATGTCCTTTACCAGAATTACTGAAAGAACTGCTAATAGAAGGACAACAGAAAACCTTAACTGGAGATAGAAGACTGTCTCTTGAGTTACTGCAGAGAAAATGAAATGCATTTTCCTGTGTACCAACTGATCTTGGAAGGACTAATATAGCCTGCCATCACATTTTTACAGGAGATACTAGGTCCATAGAGCAACCACCAAGATGACTTACCACTTGCTTCACATGAGGCAGTTGAGGGTATTCTGAAATGAGTTAGGTATGATAAAACCATCAGTTAGACCCCAGTCTTCTACCATTGTATTTGTTACGAAGAAAAATGGATCTCTTGAGATTTTGTGTGGATTACCATTAGCCTAATAATTGACAAAGAAAGACTGTTATCCACTTCCAAGGATAGATGAGACTCTGAATAGCTTAGCAGGTTCACAATGGTTTTCTACTTTGGACATGAAGAGTGGGTACTGGCAATGCAAGGTAGCCCCAGAGGATTAAGAGAAGTTTGCTTTTGGTGTCCAAGGGAAAGGAACCTGGCAATTCAAAGTTATGCCTTTTGGGCTATGTAATATGCCTGCCATCTTTGAATACCTGATGGAAAAAGTCCTTGCTTTCGACATCTGACTGGAAGGATATTTGAAGAGCACCTGTCATGCTTAGACTCTGTATTCCATAAAGTGGCCACAGCTAACTTTAAACTGATTACTAGAACTCCCTTTTCCAAAAGAAAATAAATTTTGTGGTACAAGTGTTGGTGCCACAAAATTGAAACGGACTCCAAGAAGACTAAAGAAGTAAGAAATTGGCTGTCATCAACTGACAAAACCGAATTGCTGTGTTTTCTCATCTTATGTGCTTACTACCATTGATTTGTACATGCATTCACCACAATTGCCAAGTCACTGCATGAACTGACGGAGACAAAAAGGAAATTTAATTACACCACTGAGTGTGAAGTTGCTTTTAGTAAACTCAAGGAAATTTTGATGCCGCCCCCAGTCTTGGGCTTCCTGGCCATTGCTGGGAAATTTGTTGTAGATACTGATGCTGGTGATGTAGGTATGGAGTTGCATTATCTCAGATTCAGAATGTGAAAGAGAGGCCACTAGAATACTTGAGTAAGGTACTGCACAGGCCTGAGAGAAATTATTTTGTGACATACAGGGAGCTTGTGGCCGTGGTGAAGGCAATTTCACACTTCCACCCCTACCTTTACTGCAGACATTTTATCCTAAGACCTGAAAATGCTTTATTATGCTGGCTGCTAAATTTCAAGAACCTTGAAGGTCAAATAGTGAGTGTGCGAGTGAGTAAGTGGAGAGATTTGGGCGGCAAATAACATTGATGTCTTGAGAGCCGATGAGGGTGAAGCAAGTTGAGTACAGCGTTGGAATGCAAGAGTGGGGGAAATGGGAGATCCCTGAGGAAACCTGTAGGCCAGTGGCATCATCCGGCACAATTCCCACATGCGAAAATCCAGGGGTGAGTCCGCCGGAAATTGAACCCGATTCACCTTGGTGGGAGGCGAGTAGTCTAAAGCCTGTTAGACAAGGTTCACTTCCTTGTACAAGAAGGTGTACACCTTTCTTGTTCAAGTCAACTTGCATCGTGTGACTGGCTAACTTTGTTTGCAAGTGGCTTGCGTGCTAGCTGGAATCATTTAGAGACTGTTTAATTTTTGTTCACCTTCTTGTGCAAGTAGTTTGTTTTAGTGATGGCTAGGTACTGTAAAAACCTGATACCAATGAATGTTCCGATATTTAGGATTTTACCGATTTGATACCTGTAAACTGATATTATCATTTATATCATACTGTAAGCAGACATTTGTCACTAAAGTGGATGAGAGAAAACTGCTCCCTGGAAAAGTTTTGTTTGCAATAAGCTAAAAAGACTTGCTTTTAAGTGAGATTTACTTTATGCCCGGTACATAGCAAGCAGCAAAACAAATAGTTTAACATTATACAAAATTATAGCTCACTACAACATATTACAAAACTAAGTTAAGGTTGCAAGCAGGTCGCTAGTCTACAAAAAATATGTAATAGGACAGGAATGAAAACTAAGCTAACAAGCCACGATCATTAAGTGAAAAATAGTGTTGGGCATGTACATTCTAATTTGTTTGTATCGTAAGGAAATATTGTTTTTGTCAGCAAATTGCCTTGGCCATCTCTAATGTTTTATCATCATAATTTTTTTTTTTTTAATTATTTAATATTGACATTTTAAATTAATAATTTTCTTTTTAGTCGCATTGCTGCAGCCTGATGTTAAGAGTTGAGAAAATTAAGTGTGCAGCAGAGGAGAGAAAATACTGAGGTTAGATTGGCCATTACCGATGTGCCGATATTTTAGTGCCGATCTCAGATAATGGTAAATGTACCGATATTGGTTGTCGGTTATCGGGCCATCACTAGTTTGTTTACATTTGTGTTTTATACGTTTATGTAGTTCCCGTACATTCATGTATGCTGATATTGTTAATTTGAGTGTGTAAAACAGATTTCATTTCTGTATTAGTGATTTGTTAGGTTTGTAAAATCTTTGTGTATTGTTGTGGAAATGAGTGACTGGCATGCTGCAACATTCAAGTACTACTACTGTGTGTACAGTATGTACATGGGACTTTAATACAAGAGGGTGTTCACCTTGTTGTTCACCTTTTGGTGATCACCTTCTTGCTCACAAAAGAGGTCCGTCTGTATCAGGCTTAATGACTACACCACCATGGCCCCAAATAGCTTGGTGGATACAGCATCTTAATCAATATGACTTTTATTTGGGTGCCTTCACAACAGTGCAGATGCACTTTATAGGAGACTGTGTGAATCATTCTGTTATCATTGCGAATGCCAGGAAGAAAAGAGTGGTGAATCGCTGAAGGTGCATAGGACAAGGGTTCAAGGTTCTCTAGCTTGTGATGTCACATATAGTGTGACGAAAAAATTAGGAAATACCAGCTAAATGGTCCCACTTTGTACCCAGTATTAAATTGGAATAAAGCTGGCTGTCTGCCAAAATGGGAAGTGATATCTAGTCTGAGCACAACCATCAAAGCTTATTGGTCATGGTGGAAATCCTTAATACTGAAGATTGAGAAGTGGTGAAGAATGTGTGACATTTGCACAGCAAAGAAGGGACCAAGGTTTAGGGACAAGGTCACATTCCAGAAATACAATATTGGGACCCCCATTCAAGAGGATTGCAGTAGATATTCTAGGCCCCTTGCCTACCAAAGAGAGAGGTAATCTGTATCTACTGGTGGCCCAAGATTACTTCACTAAATGGCTTGAGGTTTATTCCCCTTCCAAAAAACGAAGCATGTACTGTGTGTGGTTGATGGACTTGTAGAGCATGTATTCTTGAGGTTTGGGGCGCTACTGGAACTCCATTCGGATCAGGGATGATATTTTGAAACTGCTGTGTTCCAGGATGTAACAAATATTCTGGGGATGAAGACTAGGACCTCAGTCTCACACCTTCAGTCCGATGGAATGGTTGAGAGGCTTCCCACACTCTTGAGCAATACCTGTCATCAGGATTGGGTTTCAAAAGTGCCATTGTTCCTCCTTGCTTACTGCTCAGCAGTTCACTAGTCTACAAGGGTAACACTTTCAAGGACGCTGTTTGGAAAAGATCTATGGACCTACTGCTTGATTTGCTAATAGAAGAGGAAACGGTTGCCCCAGAGTATACCAGAAAATAATGTCACAGACTATTCAGCATTCATGATTTGTTCAGCAGCACCTCAGAATAAATAAGTGACTGGATGAAGATGGGGTATGCCAGGAGAATGTTGGGCGAGGTGTTTCAAGAAGGATAACTGGTGTGGTTGTACAACGCACAAAGGCGATAAGGGCACTGCCCAAAGCTACCTAAATGTTGGGAATACCCCTACAGAATTGTGAAGCAGATCAGTGATATGGTCTTTTGGATTTGTCTTCAAGGCTATTGTGCGAAGCCTAAGGTTGTCCGCATTGATTGACTGGCATTCTACGAAGTTTTGGATGTTACAGAGTGTTCTGTACTAACAGACTTAAAAAGGGGGCAGTGTTACAAGTGGCGCCTTTGCCTTTACCTTCTCTCCTCGGGCGCACGTTATCATCTTTAACTAAAGAATGAAAGGCAAGAGTTACAAACAATTCGCCACATAACACAGCATGCCACAATAAGATTATCAGGACTCATGTCACCACTATCCTTGGAAGATTAAGTATCTTCGGATAGTCACTGCATGAATTATCTGGTAATCACCCCACCTCAGAGCAACTTGAGGTGCAATGAACTTTATGGGCAAGGGCAACTGTTCTATATAAGCTGCAACAAGCCTCTGTGTCCAAAGTTTTGGGGTCATGGATGGCCATTACCACCAGGTGTGTGGTACCGTCAGAGAGAAAGGAGTGACCAGTCTATGGACATCGGGAGTAGAGAGAAAGAGGGAGTAGAGAGAAAGAGACTGACTGGCTGAACTGTGTGAATGATAGCCATTTGGAACAATGTTAACATATGGTAATGGACATTTTGATTGTATGTATTCAAATAATGAGGAGGATTAAGTGACTGTAACTAGTAATAAGACAGTGATAAGGAATTTAATTAAAATTAAGAAAATAGTAGAGAGAGGCAGTTAAATTATGTAAATAATATCTGTGTGTATTTTTATGTCATTGTAAATAAATTAAGAACTCAGATATGCCTCTTGGGATTTGTAACAATTTGTCAGTTATCTGTTTAATACTGTTATTGTTGGTTCTAAATTGCAGTAAAATTTTTAGTTCAGGCTATATTTAATTATAAATAATGCAGGATATGGCAGTATTACTTTAAATTTATTTGGCATACCTGAGTACATGCAATGCCATAGTTGGCCAAACTATGTTATGCAACTAAAAACTGTAGTATGGGACGTTGGTACGATTTACTACCAACAAGTGGTTTTTCATGGAATGCTATACTGTACAGAGAAGCTGATAAAGATAAATTCAAGTACTATTGAATGTTTTTAAAAATTGAAATTTTTTCATTTTGGTTTTATTAATTTTCTGCCATAGATTCTGTTTCAAAGAGCTTACTGGGAATTTTGTAATTTTAAAGTGTAAACAACAGCTTCCTGAACCTTACTATATTCATACAGTATTTACTGCTGTTATTATTTTTTAGCCTGGAGAGGCTGCAGTACAATAAAACATTTTTTTTATTGCAGCCATACCAGGTTTAAAAAAAATAGCATTGAAAATGTAACAATTTAGCAAAGTTTGGGAGGCTGTTTACGTTTTGTAATTTTAAAAAATCCTACTATGCCCATTGAAACGGAATCTGTTGCAGAAAATTGCTAAATCCGAAATGGCATCAGATATCTCCACTTAATTCAAAGTCAAGCTGCTAGTTTGCTTAAGATCAATCTCTGAGACTAGGGTAAGGAATAGAATGCAAACACTTTATGCAAGTTGTTCATTTCTGTATGTTGAGCAATGTACGTGTTAATATTTTACATTAATATATTTGGAAAATGAGATAAGTGTGTCGTGAATGTGCTTGGCATGACTTGCAAGTATGTACTAATGAGTCCATACTAGTGATATAGATGGAAAACTGTTTACAAAATATTATCAAAAGATGGCGTAGAATATTAAAAAAAATATATTTTAAAATATAAAATTTATTCAAACACAAAATTTTGGTAATTACCCAGAGTAGCTGTTTTTCTGTAAAAAAAAAAAAAAAAAAAAAAAAAAATCAGAAAAGTGGTATATTTCCACTATACTTATTATGCAGAACACGAATATACTAGGGGCATTAACATCCGACTAATTTCATAATATGTGCCCACCTAAGCTAACTGAACCTAACCCCACGATGGGTGAATTACTATTTTAATTTTTTAACTAACCTAGGGTTGTAGGGTTGTAAACTAACCTAGAGGGTAGGGTTTTAAACTAACCTAGGATAGAAGGATTTTTATCTAACTGTGGATTTTAGAATGTTAATCTAACCTACGAATTTAGTCTAATCTAGAATTTTAGGGTTTTAAAGGAACCGTAAAACACATCAAAAGAATATGAATTAACTCACCCAGGTAGGCGGCGGGTACAATTCCTCTGTCCACAACCCATTCAACTGTTGTGCATCTGACCTCAATCCGCAAAACACCACCACCTACTATAAAATCCAATAACACCCGCAACATAGGCGAATATTACGCACAGAAGCACTCGTTCTTGCACCCTCCAATCTTAAATCACAAGTCTACTAAAAAATCTAATAACACCCACCACATAGGCGAATATTACGCACGGTCGGATTCGGATGTCACAACTCGCACATCTGCACTGTGTTGCGTCTCAACTTCCGCGTAAAATTCCATTACGATGACGCCTGCAGACCCCACAGCCAATAAGGTGACGCCACAATGCACATTTGCTCACGTTAATAATGCATTACTTCACCAAAAATCATGGCGTCCGACGTAAACAAAGCGGCCAACCGCTCGTACTTTTAACTATTTTATTTAATACGTTATGCTTATTTTAACATTACGCCCTCCTGGATATGAACAAGGTAAGCTGTGTAGAACCCATTAATGCTACTTTTGTTGGTCTAGGACGTTTCTTTCAGAAAAGCAGATACTCGGGATAATTACCAAGATTTCAATTTTTTGTTAACATGTGAAGTCTTTTTCTAACTGTCTTAACTATTAGTGAATGTCTAATGGGAGATGGCGGCTTTATGAAATGAACCGAAGTTTTGTGTGTTCTAATAATGAGACCAATTCCATTCAATAAATGTTTATGGTGTATAAATTTTATTTTCAAATCAAATAATTTTTACATGTAGGGTGTTAATTATGAGCAGGCTCATTTGGTTGATGATACAAATAAACAAATGAATGCAGCTCTTACTTAAGCAACCATTAAGAAAAGAAGCTAAGCTTCACATAAAACTCCAAAATAGTAAGCGTGCTGCAAGGAGCACATTACTGCGAGTAAGTTCCTTCTAGTCATTGTTACAGGTAAATCTTCATCTTTAAATACAGAATCCAGTATATTGTCAAGGGGAA